>WBNM01008525.1:0-45561 GCA_013399055.1 Ramphastos sulfuratus | reverse complement strand
CTGCTGCCCAGCCCTGCCCCTTGCTGTGAGCACCTGGGGGTGCCCACAGTGCAGGGAAGGTGCTGGTGGGGACATCTCATTACTGCCTGTGTGCTTCGGAGCTCCTCTGCTCAGGATGAGCTCTGCAGCCGTTGCAGATGTCAGCAGCAGAGTGCCCCTTGCAGATCTGCATCCCAGCTCTGCAGCTGGCCCGCAGGGCTGCAGGCACCCAGCTGTGCTCCCCACCCACGCCAGCCTCCTGCTTCAGACTGCTGGGCAGAGGGCTGAGGGTGGCTGTGGCTGTGTTGGCAGGGCAGGTGACCTGCCAAGAGGTGTGCCCCAGACTGGCCTTAACTGCTGCTTCTGTGAGGCTCCCTGGCCCGGCTGAGGGTGGGCATCGTGTCCTGATGGGTGTGCAGCACCACCGGAGGGGATCTGGCACGGATAAAATGCCCCTCTGCTGACCTCAGTAATGCCAGCCTGCTAAAGCTAATGTGGGCATGGAAGGGGCACTGGAGTGGAAGTGCTGAAGTGCTGGAGGGCAGAGGCCAAGGCTTGTTCAGCTGCCGACTCTCCCTATTAAAGTCAGCAGCGAGCCCCTGCTGGTCTCTGCCCCCAGAGACCTTTCCTGTGCTCAGGCTCCTGGCATGGAGGGCAGGCACAGCACCTCCGAGTGCCGCGGGCTGGCAGGGACCGCCCAGCCCCTGCGCTGCCAACCCCTGCAGCTGGCAGGGACCGCCCAGCCCCTGCGCTGCCAACCCCTGCAGCTGGCAGGGACCGCCCAGCCCCTGCGCTGCCAACCCCTGCAGCTGGCAGGGACCGCCCAGCCCCTGCGCTGCCAACCCCTGCACTGCCAACCCCTGCAGCCAGCAGGGACCACCCAGCCCCTGCGCTGCCAACTCCTGCAGTGGGCAGGGACACCTTCCACTGCAGAGGGCTGCTCAGAGCCCCTGCCAGCCTGACCCTGAGCGCTGGCAGGGCTGGGGCCTCTCCCCCTGCTCTGGGCACCAGCGGCAGTGCCCGGGAAGGGCAGGCAGCTGGGGATGACTCCATCAGCTCTGGCGCTGCTGCAAATGTCAGAGCACTTTCTCACGGGGCTGGGGAGTGCCATGGCAGAAGCAAATTATTTCTCCCAGTCACAGCCTGATTTGTATTGGGCTGACACAATCCATGGGTTTCTCCTAAAGGTTTCTCCCTGAGTTCCAGATTCCGCTGGCAGCAGCTGGGCACTGCCAGGGCAGACCCTCAGGGAAGCTCCTGGGGCAGCTTTTCCATGGGGGGTGCATGCTATGGGGTTGTCAATTGCTGCACTGTGACTGCAATGTTAACAAAGGGAGCTCTGCTGTGGTGCTGTGGGCAGCTCCTGCCACAGGCAGTGGGCAGAGGTCAAAAGGGGTCCCAGGAGTTGTGCCACTGCCCTGAGCTCTGGGGGGCCCTCGCCTGGAGCACTGCTCCCAGCTCTGCGGGCCCCAGCACAGGGAGGACATGGAGCTGATAGAGAGGGTCCAGAGGAGACCATGAGGGTGATCAGGGTGCTGGAGAACCTCTGCTATGAGGACAGGCTGAATGGGCTGAGGTTGTTCATCCTGGAGAGGAGAAGGCTCCAGGGAGACCTCAGAGCAGCCTGCCAGGACCTGAAGGGATGCAGGAAGGCTGCAGAGGGACAGGATGAGGGCAGTGGTTTGAAATGAGAGCAGAGCAGACTGAGATTGGCTGCAAGGAACAAGTTCTGCAGCAGGAGGCTGCTGGAACACTGCGGCAGGGTGCCCAGGGTGGTGCCTGAGCCCCCATGCCTGGCAATGGCAGAGGTGAGGCTGCAGCAGCCTGCTCCAGCAGGGCATGCCTGGGGCTCCAGGGCGTGGTGCCAGCAGGATGGCATAGCACAGGCAGGAACCTTTGGAGAGATGCTTCAGACAGGCCTTGAGCAACCTGGGCTGGTGGGAGGTGTCCCTGCCCATGGCAGGCAGTTGGGACTGGATGAGCTGTGAGGTCCCTTCTGAGCCAGAGCAGTCCCAAATGTAATCCGTTTGGCCTGTTCCATGGCAAAGCTTCTTCCTGCTGCAGGAGGGCTCCTGTCTCCTTCCCTCTGTCCAGGGCTGGCCTTTTGCTGTGTCCTCAGCAGCCCTGATGCTGCAGATGGGCAGCAAAATGCCTCCTGGTCACACCTGTGCCATGCTTCGCGCTGCTGCTTGCAGCTGCTGGCTGAAGTTGTCAGCAGGGAGCTTGGACTAGCACTTCAGTGTCCAAATCTTGTTTCTTTGGCAGCTGTGTTTGGGATTCCTGTCATCATTTCCCCCTGCTCTGTGTGTTTGTATCTAATTTTCTCCAATAAATTAATTTTTAAGCAATTACCCTGCTCTCTGTGTAGGCTGGGTACATGTGTAATCACCTCATTAGGACAGTTAATTGCCCTCTTTAATGCTGTTGTATCAATTTCCTTGTTAAGCATAATGACTAAAAAGCAAGAGGCATGGGCACAGGTGATTTGGAAGGAGCCTTTCCCCCCGTGGCCCCCACACCATTAAGGGCAACGACTTAGAGGCATCAGAGCTGTGTGGCAAAGGTGCTCCCAGCCTGGCTTTGGTCAGAAATGCCAACTGAGTTTTGAAAGGGCGAAGGAAAAATCTCCCCAAGTGCAGCCTTCCCCCAGGGGTTTCCATCCTGCACACAGTTCATCTGCTCAGGCTTGGGGAGGGGCGTGGAGGAGCTGGGGAGGAGCAGCTGAGGGAGCTGGGGGTCTGCAGCCTGCAGGAGAGGAGGCTGAGGGCAGAGCTCATTGCTCTCTGCAGCTCCCTGAGAGGAGGCTGCAGCCAGCTGGGGTTGGGCTCTTGCAGCAAACAGCAGGTCCTTGGAGGGGTCCTCCTCTCAAACCTGCCCGACAGGAGCAGGCAGCACTCAGCCCTCCCAGGTGTGCTGTGTTTAAACCAAGAGCTCTGCTGGTGGAGCTCTGTTTCAAAGCACAGGCTCATAGGATGTCAGGGGCTGGAGGGGACCCAAAGAGATCAGCCAGCCCAACCCCCCTGCCCAAGCAGGGCACCCACAGCAGCTTGCCCAGCAGCACAGTGCCCAGCTGGCCTTGCAAGCTCTGCACACAAGGACACTCCACAGCCTCTCTGGGCAGCCTGCTCCAGGCCTCCAGCACCCTCACAACAAACAACTTTCTCCTCCTGGGCTCCAGTCTGTGCCCACTGCCCCTTGTGCTGTCCCTGGGCAGCACTGAGCAGAGCCTGGCCCCAGCCTCTTGCCCCCCACAGCTCCTTTGTGTCTTGCTGAGCATTGCTCAGCTGCCCTCTGGGGCTGCTCTTGTGCAGGCTCTCAGCCCCAGGGCTCTCAGCCTTTGCTGCTCCCAGAGCTGCTCCAGGCCCCTCAGCAGCTCTGCAGCCTGCCCTGGACTCTCCCCAGCAGTTCCCTGCCTCTCTTGCAATTGGGGAGCCCAGAACTGGACCCAGCACTCCAACTGTGGCCTCAGTAGCAGAGAGGAGAGGGCAAAGAGAAGCTCTCCTGACCTGGTGGCCACAGTCTTCTTCTGCAGCCCTGTGCCTGCAGGGTCAAAGTCAGACTCAGTTGTTCTCCCTTCAATCATACAACCACAGCCAGCAGAAAGCCCCCAGATAAAAACGAGGCAGAGCAAGACATGGCAAGGAGAACAGTGCCACAGCAGAGCCCTGGGGAGAGCTGCCAGGCAGGTGAGCAGCCCCACACCCAGGGGGGTCTCAGCCATTTCAGAGTGAAGTACAGCTCAGAGCACAGCAGATGTCTGCCACAGCCACCTCTGCTTCCTCTCTTCTTGTTCTGCATGTCCCTGGTTGAGGTCCCACCCCTGGAGACATTCAAGATCAGCCTCAGTGTGACTCTGGGCTGCCCGCCCTAGCTGGAGGTGCCCCTGCTGCCAGGATGCCCTGTGAGGGTCCCTTCCAAGCCAGTGCAGTCTGTGACTCGACCTGCTCTGCACCACTGCCAGGGTGCCCTGACATCAGCCAGGAGGCAGCTTAGCAGTGAGGAGATTCAGAGCTGGGATCACAGTGAGGGGCAGCATCCAAGGTACCTGCCTTACGATGGTCGTCATCATCACTGTCATCATCACCATCAAAAGAGGCTTTGCTCTGGCAGGTCTCTGCCAGTCAGTGCCAGAAGGCTCTCCAGAGGCAGGCAGAGCCTTCGTTGCTCTTCACTGCTCTTCACTTGAGTACCTGAAGTCAGCCACACACCTCTGACCTCCCCAGCACCAGCAGCTCATAAAACCTTTCCCAGTAAGAAACACATCCATCAATCCAGCTCCTCAGCCTGCCAGCCCAGGCACCTCCTGCTCACCTCCTCAGGGCACCACCAGCACAGCAATTACCCGTGGGCATTAATCCTGCCACAGACCAGTCCTGCCCTCAGCCCCTCTGGATGGAAAAAGCAAGCACCAGGTTGTGTCTGTGGTTGCAGCCATCGATTTCCATTTGTCTGGGAGCCAGCCCTCTGACAGACCTCATTACTGAGCTGCAGCAGCTGCAGGGATCAATCACAGCCTCAGAGGTGCCAGGGCTGGGGTTTAGGTGCCAGCTTCCCAGCTCAGCAGGGACAGCCTTGTGCAGCAGGGGTGCTGGCTTCCAGATGAGATCAGTTGTCTGGCTGCTGCTGGGCTCTTGGCTGTTCCACCCCTTGCAGATGGGAGGTCTCAGGTCCACCACAACCTCCTCAGGGCAAGGGCAGGGACCTGCAACTGGGGAGGAACAACCTCCTGCCCCAGGCCAGCTGAGAGGGGACCTGCTGGGAAGCAGCTCCGTGGAGAAGGACCTGGGAGTGTGATGTGGGTTTGGGAGTTACCNATCTCAGCAAGCCTAGGAGTGAAGTAGACATCACCCTTGTTTTTTTCCTTTCACAGCCTACAGTATAGTTTTCTTCATTAAAATATTCCAATTAGCCTTAAACCAGCACAGAGTGCTGGTGGGCAAGTTCATCAGGAGCCAGCAATGTGCTCTGGTGGCCAAGAAAGCCAATGGTCTCCTGGGGTGCATGAAGGAGAGTGAGGCCAGCAGGTCAGGAGAGGCTCTCTTTGCCCTCTCTGTGCTACTGAGGCCACGCCTGGGCTGGGTCCAGCTCTGGGGTCTCCAGTTGCAGAGAGACAGAGAACTGCTGGAGAGAGTCCAGGGCAGGCTGCAGAGCTGCTGAGGGGCTTGGAGCAGCTCTGTGAGGAGCAAAGGCTGAGAGCCCTGGGGCTGAGAGCCTGGATGGAAAGAAGGAAGCTGGGATGGGAAGAAGAAGAGTCCCATGGGACAGAGACAGACACAAAGCAAGAGCCAACCCAGGCCTGCTGCAATGACATTTTATCACCTTTAGCCACACACACTTACTGCATCTCCTGATGCCAGCCCCTCCAGACATGACACCTCCTGCTCCTTCTTTCTCCCCTTGGCCTTTCCCTTCTGCCCCAGCCACAGCTCCTTCCCCAAGGGCTCTTTCCTGCTGTGCCTGCTGCAGCTCTGTAGGGAGCATGCACCTGACACGTCCCTTCTGCTCATAATGAGCTTTCACTCAAGGCTCTGATCAATAGCAGACAGCAGCAGGTCTGTCTCTATTGCTTGTTTTCTCTATCTTGAATCTGCCAAGACAGATTAGACCATTGCCAAGGTCACTCAGGCTGCTGCAAGTGGATGGGAAGATATCTAGCTGACTTTTTTAGGCCAGGGCTGCAAAAAGCCAAGGCTGGAGCCAAGCTGAGTGTACAATGACAGGTTAAATCCGCATCAAGGGCACAGAGGGTGGCTTTAAGTGAGGCCACTGAGCAAGAGCCACGTCCCCTGGCAGGGAGTGATCATCCCCCAGCGTCTCCTGGGGGGAAGAAGAGGGAGTTCAGGAGGTGGTGCTGAGAGAGACACTTGCTTGTAGCTCTGGATTTACATCTCCTGGTGGCAGAGACTGAGCCGTGGGGAGCCACGGAAGTCACCCCGGAGGTGATGGTGTCACCTTGGTGATGTGAGCTGGGAGGGCTGGCACCAGTGCCAGGCAGAATCACAAAGTCCTAGATTCAGAATGCCAGGATTGCTCCCAGGGTGAAACCTTTGAGTCTGCAGATGGTCAGGGCTGTGGTTGAAGCCAGGAGCCAACGGCCAAGGTGGCCTTTGAGGGTCTCTTCCAGGCCAGTGCATCCTGTGAGTCTGTGGTGTTCTTTGCCTTCCACAGGGCAGAAGCTTCCCCTGCTGGCATCTGCCAGGTGTGCTGCATGGGAGCCAGCAGCCAGTGCAGTGTGGCTGCCAGCTGCACAGGTTTGCTCTTCCTCCTGTGGTCCTGCAGTGCTGCTTCTGTAATTGCAGTGCAGAGGGGGCCGGGTTTGAGTTTTGCTGCCCAGGCCAAGGAGCCTTAGATTTTCAGGATGACATTGGCAGCTCAGGGTTGTGCTTGAAGCCAAGGGGAGATCCTGTGGGACAGGGATAAAGGCTCAGGTGTGCAATGCCTGCATGCAGGATGCACTCAGGCTGGGGCTCAGGGCTCCTGCAGGCTCCTTTCTCCAGGAGGAGCTGTCAGACATTTGTCCCCTGGGCAGCTGCCTTCTTCCCAGCCTTTGGGGCCCTGGGCTCTGCTTCCAAAGTCCTGCACAGCTCAGAGAGGCCTGGAAGAGAGGGGAGCTGCACAGCTGTGTCTGCCAGCCGGAGCCCCCTGCAGCACTCCTGGGCTGGGACTGCAGGCTGCTGGAGTTGGAAGCTGTTTGACGTGTGGGAAATGGCAGTGAGCTCCTCTGCTGGGAGGGGTCGTGGCTGTGCCCCAGCCCAGCTCTGCTTGCATCTGCACCCGAGCAGCCCTTTGGTTCCATCTCCCTTTGCTGCTCCCTCAGCTGCAGCCTGCCCTTAACTGCTGTCTTGGCCTGGGACCAAAGCAGCTGGGAAAAGAGTGATGAAAGGAGCCAGAGCCTCAGAGCTTTTGTAAGGCACCTGGAGATAAGAGAAGCTTTCTGATAGCCTCCCCTGGCCCTGCCCACCGCAGGGCTCAGCCCAGGGTCTCTGTGGCAGCAGCGGATGAAAGAAGTCCTGCTAATTAGCTGAGCTGTAAAAGAGCATTCACCTAATGATCTGTGAGGGAAAGTCGTGCAGCAGCTGCCCTGTGCCACCTGCAGGCTCTGCAGCCTGCGAGCTGCCAAACCTCCCTGGGGCTGGTCCTGCAGTGCCCAGCTGCAGGCTGCAGTTTGGGTGCCCAGCCCACAGCTTTGTCTTGGCTTCCAGCTGAATCCCAGGGTGCTGGTCAGGAGCTGCTGGAGGAGGCCACAGGGCAGCTGCTGGGGAGCTGGGGGTTGAATGCCAAGCCCGGTTTGGCACAGGGTGAGGTAAGTGCCCTGCTCATGGCTGGGTGGGCAGTGCTTGTGTCCTCTCTCCTCCGAGGGCTGAGCTCCTCCCGGGGCTGCCAGGAGGGTCTCACCTGAACTCAGGGTACTGAGCCCTCCCAGGTGTCCAAGCAGCCACCCCTGGAGCTGGAAGGCAGCTTCAAGCCCTTGTCCTGCCCTTCTGCTCCGTGGCTCTCCGTGCCAGGCTGGGCACATTTGCTTTGCTTTTTAATCTCTTTCCCCCCTCATTGCTAGGCTCTGAGTCTGCCTGCCTGGCTTGGAGTGGGAGTTGTGGTGGTCGCCCCTGGTGGCCTCACAGTGTCCCTCCTGGGGCTTCCCCCACGGGAAAGAGAGGTGGGGGAGAACTGGCAGCTGCAGCTGAGAGGGCAAGAGAGAGGGGGAAGGGGACTGAGTGCCACACTGGGGGGACTGTGCTTGTGCCCTGTGAGCAGGGGCAGCTGTGAGCCTGTGAGTGGATCAGTCTGCCCGAGCACTGCTGCTCAGCCCTGCAGTGCAGGCTGCACCACGAACACCCACCTGGCACTTGCCAGGCACACCAGGTGAAGGCAGAGCCTGCAGCCTGGCTGCAGCAGCACCTGCCACAGAGCCACAGGATGGCAGGGGTTGGAAAGCTCCTCCGGAGGGCACTGAGTCCAACCCCAGGTGTCTCTGTTAGTCTGCTGCCCTTTTCCTGCTCCCTTTGTTGTAGGCAGTGTCCAGCACTGTGCCCCTCAGGCAGGGAATTGGCCATGGGAGATGCCACCTCTGCAATGGTCTGTCTAGAGAGGAGGCTGTGGCAGGCCAGCATCACCCAGCATGCTGGCAGGCAGCTTCCAGGGCACCCCAGGCTGGCTCAGGATGGAAGGGACCTCAGAGCTCATGTCCACCCTCCACACAGTGCCCAGGGACACCTCTCAGCCAGACTCAGCTGCTCAAGGTCTCACCCAGCCTGGCCTTGAACACCCCCCGGCAGGAGGCAGCCACAGCCTCCCTGGGCAGCCTGTGCCAGGCTCTCAGCACCCTCACACTGCACAACTTCTTCCTCAGCTCCAGCCTAACCCTGCTCTGCCTCAGCTCCAAACCATTGCCCCTCGGCCTGGCTCAGACCCCCTCAGCACAAGTCCCTCTGCAGCCTTCCTGCAGGATCCCTTCAGCTCCTGGCAGGCAGCTCTGAGGTGCCCCTGGAGCCTTCTCCTCTCTGGCTGAATGATCCTCCCTTAGTTGTCAGCATCACAGAATCTCCGCCTGGTCTGGGTTCAAAGGGACCTCCAGGAGCACCTAATTCCAACAGCCCTGCCATGGGCAGCAACATCTTCTACTAGAGCAGGCTGCTCAGGCTCCCATCCAACCTGGCTTTGAGGCTTGGAGCCCCCACAGCTTCTCCAGGCAGCCTGTTCCAGTGCCTCACCACCCTCCTGGGGAAGATTTTTTTCCCTCGTGGAGAAGAGTTTCTTCCTCATGTCTCCTCCCAGTCCAGCTCCTTGCAGTCTGAGGCCATCACCTCCCATCCTGCCACTCCTTCAGCAAGGATCCTGCTCCAGCTCTCCTGCAGCCCTCCTCAGACCCTGGAAGGCTGCTCTGAGCCCCAAAGCATCCAAACTCATCCTCTAGAGCTGGCTGTGTTCAAACCCAAATAATCTAAGTGTCTCTTTACCACACTTGAGGTAAGAAATGGTGAAGCCCAACCTGAGCATCTCTTCTCCCATCTCCTCACCTGCACAGCAGAAGCTGTTGGGGTCTAACACACTTCCCTGTCCCTGGGTGCAGGAGGTAGATGGAGCTGATCTTTGTCCTTCAGGTGGTGATTTGTCTTTGTTTTCTCCTGCCTGGGCTGTGTTTGATGTTCTCAGTGCATCTCTAATGGATCTCCCTGCTCCAAGGAGAACAAACAGTGCATTAAGTAAAGCTTTATCAGTGTTTGGGCAGATGCTGGTGCCCTGGGATGCAGCTGTTTGCTTAACTACACCTGCAGAAATCTGCTCCTGGGGGTGTGTGTGTTGGAGAAGCCCAGGAGGTGTCTGAAAGGCTCTGCAAAGCTCCTGCCAGCTCCTGCCTGCTTCACAGCCCAGCTGAGATGCCCAAAGCTGGGTTGTGCCTGTGCAGGGCTCTGAGGACTCCAGGATGGCTGAATGCAGATTTACTGCATGCCCCATCCCTGGGGGTGTCCAAGGCCAGGCTGGATGAGGCCCTGAGCAAGCAGTGCTGGTGGGAGGTGTCCCTGCCCTGGGCAGGGGTTGGCACTGGGTGAGCTTTGAGGCCCCTTCCACCCAACCTACTCTGTCCACCCCAAAGCCATGGTGCCAGGCTGTGAAGGGCAGGGAGGGCATGGCTGCAGTGGTGCTGCTCCTCCAGCTCTCTGCCCCTGGTGCTGCTGGCTCAGTGTGACTGAAAGGCCATCAAAGGAAGGAACTGCTCTGGAAGCACCTCCTGAGCCAAGGCAGATGACACCAGAGACTGTGGCTGCCATTAATCTTCCTGCATTTTCCTTCTCCATTTGCCCAGCTGAGATGTTATTAACTCTGTCAGCTGTCTGCAGATTAATTGAACACTGTAAACATTGAACTTACCTCTGAATGCCTGCAGGGAGATTATTTAGACCTTGAGAAGGAGTTGGGAGATTATTTAGACCTTGAGAAGGAGTTGGGAGCTCTTTGAATACTTCATGAGCTGGGACACAGGAACCTTTGGATCTCTGCGGGTGGGGAGAGAAAACTCAGCCTGAGGAAATGGCAGGGGGTTGGGACTGGATGATGCTCAAGGTCCCCTCCAGCCTAAACCATTCCAGGAATCCTCAAGGTCCTCTGCACCCTAAACCATTCCAGGAGTCCCTGGTTGGTTGGGAGCTGCAGCCCTGGCAGTCCTGCTGCTCTCTGAGGTGGAGTGAGGCAAAGCAGGAGGGGCTCAGGGCAGGACAAACCCATCCTGAGTCTCAGGGGCAGGTGATTTGGGTTCCTATTTGTTTCTCCCCCTAATTTTCTCTTTCTCCTGATTTCCCTGCCTGTCTCCTAGGGCTTTGCAGCCTTTTGTGGTGCAGTGCTGCCTTTTGGGGGCAGATAAACCTTCAGTCTTTTCAGCCTCTGCTCCCAGTTCTGACACCTTTGTCACTATCACTGCGCCAGGATTTATTAAGTGTCTGAGGAAATATTAATTATCCCAATTAAGCATAAAGATTACTGAAAGGGAAAGCAGCATCAAGCTCCAGAGAACTCTTTTTTTTGTCAGCTTAAAAGGTTTGACAGAGCAGCAGAGCTTGAGGGGAGCTGCTCTGCAGAGCCCTGCAGCCAGCAGCCCTTATGCCCAGCTCATAGTGGAGGGCACCTGAGCTTTGTCTCATTTCTCACCCAAACCTCTGAGGTTTAAAAGTGAAAATGGGAGCTGGGGAAGGGGAAGGAGGAGAAACAACAACTGTGAAATTCTCATGGAGAGAGGAGGAAGATTCATAGACACATAATGGGTTGGGTTGGAAGGAACCTCAAAGCTCACCCAGTGCCAACCCCTGCCATGGGCAGGACACCTCCCACCAGCACAGGCTGCTCAAGGCCTCATCCAGCCTGGCCTTGAGCATCCCCAGGGAGGAGACACCCACAGCCTCCCTGGGCAGCCTGTGCCAGTGTCTGCCCACCCTCGCTGCCCAGAATTTCCTCCTCCTTTCCACTCTCAGCCTCCCCTCTCCCAGCTCCAAGCCATTGTCCCTCATCCTGGCACTGCCAGCCCTTGTCCCTTCCTAGCTCTCCTGCAGCCCCTTCAGGTGCTGGATTCTTGTCTCTAGATTCTTTTCTCTTGTCTGAAGATAAAGTCTTAGACAAGCCAACCTGATACCTGTCAACATCTGCTGCTCTATCATTGATCTTTATCATATTTAGTGCTCCTTCTTGTAAGCAGGCAATAGGCAAAGCTTTAAATCCCTCCTAAAGGCTCTTTAGAAGCTCACAGAGCAATTAAAATGCAGTTGCAAGGCTGTGATCCTCCCTGAGAATGACTGATGGCTTTGCAGGTTCAGGGCTGCCAGCAGCACCATCCAGCTGCTCACTTACTGTGGGGTTTCTCCCCTTGCTCCTTGGCTTCTCTCTTTCTGTGCAACCAAAGCCAAAGCTCTGCAGGGCTCTGCCCACTGCCAGAGCAGGGCAGCTCTATCCAAGCAGCAGAGGTTGGGCACCTTTCATGTCCTGCTTAGCTCACAGCTTTGCTGGGGAGAGCAGGAGAGAGCAAGGACAACAGCTTTGGGTTTGAGGAGGCCAGAGGGGAGGCTCTGCCTAAGCAGCAGTATCCAGAGTGCTGAGGTCCTGTTGCTCAGTGGCAGCCAGGGGAAAACCTGCCTGGAGGAGTCCTCAGGGTCATGGAGCCCAACCACAACCCAGCCCCTCCACACACACAGCTCTGGGCCATGCCCCTGAGCTCCTCATCCCAATGCCTTTTATGCCCTCCAGGGATGGGGACTCCACCACTGCCCTGGCAGCCTGGGCCATGCCCCATGACACTTTGGTGAAGAACTCCTCCCTAATACCTAATTGAAACCTTCCCTTTGGCACCCACAGATCACACTGGAGCATGGCAGACTTGCAGAGTGGAGCTTGGTTCCTTCTTTAATGTAGTCATGAAACCATGGAATAGTTTGGGTGAAAAGAGACCCCCCAGAGCTCAGCCACTCCAGCCCCTGCAGCCAGCAGGGCCAGCCCCAGCCAGAGCAGGCTGCTCACAGCCCCAAGCACCCTGCCCTGCAGTGGTGCCAGCCCTGGGGCAGCTCCCGCCTCTCTGGGCAGCCTGGGCCAGGCTCTCCCCAGCCTCAGTGCCAAACATTTCTCCCTTCTCTCCACTCTCAATCTCCCTCTCCTGGAGCCTTCTCTGGCAGGGTTTGCTGTCAGAACTCTCCTCACCTGCTCCCTAATGAGAGGGAAATGTCCCCTTGCAGATGGCTGTGGTGTGGGAACAGCACCAAAAGCAGCTTTGGTATTGGACTTAAGCCATCCCTGAGTGGTTTTAGCCACAGGCTCTCCAGTTGCCTTCTGCCACTGCAGAGGCTGCACTGCAGTGCAGGAGTTCACAGGCTCCTAGACTGGGTGGGATTGGAAGGGACCTGAAAGCTCATCCAGTGCCATGGGCAGGGACACCTCCCACCAGCACAGGCTGCTCAAGGCCTCATCCAGCCTGGCCTTGAGCCCCTCCAGGGAGGAGGCAGCCACAGCCTCCCTGGGCAACCTGTGCCAGTCTCTCCCCACCCTCACTGCCAAGAATTTCTTCCTGCTCTCCACTCTCAGTCTCCCCTCTCCCAGCTCCAAGCCACTGTCCCTCATCTTGGCACTCCCAGCCCTTGTCCAAAGTCCCTCCCCAGCTCTCCTGCAGCCCTTCAGGTCCTGGCAGGCTGCTCTGAGCTCTCCCTGCAGCCTTCTCCTCTCCAGGTTGTGCAGCCCTTCCTCTTCCACAGACCAAGAGATGACTCCTTAAAACCACAGGTCTTGGAAGCTGATACTGAAGACATGAACTGACCTAGGAAGAGAAGACTCACTGGGATGTCTCCTTAGCTGCAGCAGAAGCCAAAGCCCCCCAAGAAGTGGTTGGTAGAGCTCTTGGAGGCAGTAAATGCTCTCCCCAGGTGAGACACAGCAGCCTGGCTTAGCTCCGTGCAGCACGTTCCTGTTGGTGTGCTCCTGTGTGGTAGGAGCTAGCAGAGTGGAGCTGACAGCCATCAATATTGTCATCATCATCCTCATTACCTTGGGCAGCAGCTGAGACCTGCCCATCTCAGGGGGGTCGTTGGTTGCTTGGCATCTTCTTTCTCTTGTCTGCAATAAGCCTCCCACTGGGCCCCATCCATAACACTCAAAGACATCAAAGGAGTCTCCTGCTGCCTTGGGGACCTTTTCCTGTCTCCACACAGAGACTGCTGGGAGGGGAATTTATTAACTCCACAAAAGAAATTTATCGTGTGGCTCGTGTGTGACAACTCTGAGCAGTAACAGCAGCAAGACTACAGCTTCATCAAAGGGGGCAGGCTGGAAGGGCCCTCAAAGCTCCTCCAGTGCCAGCCCCTGCCATGGGCACGGACACCTCCCACCAGCACAGCTTGCTCACAGCCTCACCCAGCCTGGCCTTGGACACCTGCAGGCTGGCAGCTCCACAGCTGCTGCAGGTAAAGATGACCTAAGTTAGATGTAGCCAGTTTGGAGCTTTGTTGGTTTTTTGCCCAGCACAGCCAAGTGCTGCAGCAGGGACACAGCTGCTCATGCTCCACAACTCCCCTGTGCTCCCTCTCTGAGCTCCAGCAGAGTGGCTGGAGTGGGTCCAGAGCAGGGCAGCCAAGCTGATGAAGGGTCTGGAGAGCAGGGCTGGGGAGAGTGCAGCCTGCAGAGGAGGAGGCTGAGCTCATTGTCTTTCCCAGGGGACTCCTTTAGAAAAGAAGAAGTTTCCATCCTCCTGCTCCATGGCAAAAGGTCTGCCCTAATGCTTCTCCTCTGCAGGCTGAACAACCCCAGCTCCTGTGGCCTCTCCTCTCCTGGCAGGGCTTCTGTCCTGTGAGCATCCTCCTGGCCCTTCTCTCCCCAGCCCGTCCCCAGCTTTCTCTGCAGCAGGGACCAAACCTGCAGGCAGAGCTCCAGGAGTGCTCTGGGCAGCACTGAGCAGAGTGGGAGGATGACTTCTTTGTCTGCTGGTGGTGCCCTCGGTGATGCCACCCAGCACCCTGGGCTTTCTTTGCCCCTGCAGCTCATAGTACACTCATTCTGAGCTTGTTGACCCCCAGGTCCCTCTCCACAGGGCTGGTGGATCCTAGCCCAAGCTGCTCTGCTGGGTTGTGTTTTCCCCATTTGTCCCTACTGAACCTCAGAGGGTTCTTGCCAGGCTCTCCAGCCTGCCCAGGCCTTGCTGGAGGCTGCCTGTGCCTTCTGCAGTGCCAGCCTGTCTCTTCTGCAGTGCCAGCCTCCCCACGGTGTCCCCTGCAGAGCTCAGCAGTGAAG
Source organism: Ramphastos sulfuratus (assembly GCA_013399055.1). Classification (NCBI taxonomy): domain Eukaryota; kingdom Metazoa; phylum Chordata; class Aves; order Piciformes; family Ramphastidae; genus Ramphastos; species Ramphastos sulfuratus. The sequence goes on along the minus strand of WBNM01008525.1, from coordinate 31,332 downwards.
ATGACCCAGGCTGGTAGCTGGCTCCAGTGGCAGGAGCTCAGGGCTGCTGTGATTGATCTGCTGGCTGCAGGACCCAGGCTGTCTGTAGTCTGGTGGCTGTCAGACATAATTGGAGGTAAATAAATCCTGTGATCATTACTCAGCTCTCAGACACAAATCATCTCCCAGCTCCAACAATGTTCCCTTTGCTTTGCAGGATTAGCAAGGGGGAAACTCTGACAGCCCAGAGCTTGAGCTGAGTGTCAGCTTTCATTTCCACCTCCTTGGAAGATCAGTGCAGATGGTAGTGATGGAAGAGGTTTGGCATCAAGAGCTTGTCCCTGGTGAACACGAGGGCCTCGGGAGCCTCTGTCCTCAGCTGGAGCCAAACCTGCTCTGTGGGGTCAAGAAACACAGCTTGGGTATCCTTCACCTGGGGGTGCTGGCTGGCAGCAGCTGAACCTGAGCTCGGGTGGCCAAGGAGGCCACCAGCATCCTCCCCTGGGGCAGCAGTGCTGTGCCCAGCAGCAGTGGTCGTGGGTTGGGTTGGGTCATGCTGGGTTGGTTTGGTTTATTTTGCACTGGTTTGAGTTGGTTTGGTTTATTTGGGGCCCGTTTGGTTTGGCTTTGTTTAGTTTATTTTGGGCTGGTTTAAGTTTGGTTTATTTTAGTTTGGGTTCCTTTGATTTGGTTTGATTTAGTTTGGGTTTGTTTTGGCTTATTTTGATGTGGTTTGTTTTGTTTTGATTTGGTTCACTTTGGTTTGGTTTATTTGATGTTGATTTGCTTGGGTCTGGTTCATTGTGTTTGAGTTTGGCTTATTTTAAGTTGATTTGTTTGGGTTTGGTTTCCTTTATGTTGTTTGGGCCTGGTTTATTTTGTTTGGGTTTAGTTTTTTATGTTGATTTGCTTGAGTCTGGTTTATTTTGTTTGAGTTTGGCTTATTTTAAGTTGATTTGTTTGGGTTTGGTTTCCTTTAGGTTGTTTGGGCCTGGTTTATTTTGTTTGGGTTTAGTTTGTTTTATGTTGATTTGCTTGGGTCTGGTTCATTGTGTTTGAGTTTGGCTTATTTTATATTGATTTGTTTTGGTCTGGTTGATTTTGTTTGAGTTTGGTTTATTTTATTTGGGTTTGGTTTACTCTGTGTTGGTTTGTTTGGGTCTGGTTTGTTGTGTTTTGGCTTGGCTTAGTTTCCTGAGCCTGCCTGCTGAGCTGAGCCATGGGATGTGAGCAGCAGCCTCTGGGAGGTACAAAGGCTCCTTGCAGTGGTGTTCCTTTGTGCTGGGGTTTCTCTGACACCTTGCCCTCTGCTTCCCTTAGCTGATGGCAGACTCTTGAGTGGTGCAGTGGGCAGAGTGAACTTGTCTGAGGGTTGGGCTGGAGGCAGATGCTGCATTATTTAGACCTGCTGATAGCTGGGGACTCACTGTGAGCCTGCCGGCACCTCCCAATGAGTAGACAGCATCTAAATAACCAAGTGTGAGGCTGAGGCCTCATTCAAACCAAACCAGACTGAAATCCTCCTGGCTTCAGGCAGTGCAGGCAGCAGGGCACTGCCATGTGAGGGAGAGGAGGCTGAGAGGGCTCTTGGGGGCAGAAATGGGAGCCACTGCAGTGTTGGCACAGCAGAGCTGTGGCCCTGCCCTGCCTTCTCTGGACAATGGAAGTCTCCCAAGTCCTGCCCTCTCCCCATTCCAGACTTGGACTGTTCCCAGTGGGTCTGCAGCAACAAAGCACAGAAATCTTAGAATCCTAGAATGGTTTGGGTTGGAAGGGACCTCCAGAGGTCATCTAGTCCAGGCACTGCAGTGCCTTTCACTGCCCCAGCCAGGTCCAGCTGCCTCCGTGGGACACCACAGCCCAAAGCTCTGCTTCTCGCTGGCTGAAGACTCCCCAGCCCCAAGGGGAGCTGTGGGGAATGAAGCAAACCAACAGCACTGCTTTGCTTGGCCACAGCCCACCTCTGGGTTGGATCCTGAGGAGCTGATCTGCTGGGGTCCTAGATCTGCCTCTGGGTTGGATCCTGAGGAGCTGATCTGCTGGGGTCCTAGATCTGCCTCTGGGTTGGATCCTGAGGAGCTGATCTAATGTGGTCTTGAACTAACGTGCTCCCAGACCCATCTCTGGCTTGGATGTTGATCACAGTCCCAGACCCATCTCTGGCTTGGATGTTGTTCATGGTCCCAGACCCATCTCTGGCTTGGATGTTGTTCATGGTCCCAGACCCATCTCTGGCTTGGATGTTGTTCATGGTCCCAGACCCATCTCTAGTTTGGATGTTGATCATGGTCCCTGAGCCATCTCTGGTGTGGATGTCAGAGAGTTGATCTGCTGTGGTCCAGCCCCAGCTCTGATTTGGATGTTGATAAGTTGACCTGATGTAATCCTGGACCCACCTCTGGTTTGGATGTTGAGGAGTTGATCTGCTGTGGTCTCAGCCCCACTCTAGTTTGAATGTTGAGGAGCTGATCTGCTGTGGTCCATTCCCAGCTCTGATTGGGTGTTGATGAGGTGCCCTGGTGTGATCCTGGCTCTGCCCTTGGTTTGGGTGTCTCTGAGTGGATGTGAGGAGGTGGCAGACAAAGCTCTGCTGGCAGCAGGAGGCTGTGGGTGCAGGCTGGGTGAGCTGGCAGCATGCTGGGCTCTGGGTGCTTGCTGTGCAGCTCCACCAGAAGGGCTCTGGTGCCATCTCTGTTGCACACAGACAGGCAGGGCCGGGCTGGCAGCAGCAGGCTGGCCCTGGAGGAGGAAAGGAGGCTGGTGACAGCTGCTGCCAACTATCCACTGCAAATGCATCTCTGCCAGGGACACAAGGCAACTCTTGTCACCCTCTCATCAGTTGTAATTGGATGCCTACAGAGGTGGTAATTACCGAGTCCAGGCTCATTTGTCTTTGTTTATCATCAGGGCAGAGGTATTGATCATCACCAGGGCATCGAATACCTGTGGGGAGCAGCGAGGGACATGAGTGGGTAGAGCCTGATGTGCCTGCTGGAGGCTCTGCTCCAGGAGCCCCAGGTTGGGTGAGGGCAGCAGTGACAAATGGGGTTCCTCTGGCAGCACTCCCTGCACCTCCTGGTGGTGTCCTGGGGCCGATGGCAGGGTGGGGAAAGGCACTTTGGATTTTAATTGCTCAGCTCTCTCTCTCCTGCAGCCATCCCAGGCAGCTGGTGTTTAACTGCCTGCCTGCAGCCGGCGGTTTGATGGACTCCCTGGGTCAGGAGCTGCCTGCAGTCGGTGCTGGGAAAGCAGCCTGATGGAACTGCTCTGAAGGGCTGCTGGATGAGAGCTCTGCAGTGGAGAGCATGCCTCAGAGCCTCCTGAGACAGCAGCCAAGCCAGGAGACAGAGGCAGAACTTCATTTTGCTTGGAAGAGGCCTCCAAGGTCATCAAGTCCAACTGCTGACCCATGGCACCAAACCCACCACCAGCTGAAGGGGGCTACAGGAGGGCTGGGGAGGGACTATTGACAAAGGCTTGCAATGCCAGGCCAAGGGGAATGGGTTTGAAGTGGCAGAGGGGAGATTGAAAGTGGATGTTAGGAGGAAGTTGTTTGCAGTGAGGGTGGTGAGACACTGGCACAGGTTGCCCAGGGAGGTTGTGGAGCACAGAATCACCCAATGTGATCTTTGATCTTTGATCAAGTTGGGTGATTCTGTGCTCCACAACCTCCCTGGAGGTGTTCAGGACCAGGTTGGATGAGTCCTTGAGTGACCTGTGCTAGTGGGAGGTGTCCCTGCCTATGGCAGGGGGTTGGAACTGGCTGAGCTTTGAGCTCCCTTCCAACCTTACCACTCTATGATGCCCCTCAGCTCCACATCCACACAGGCTGTGAGCCCCTCCAGGGCTGGGCATTCCACCACTCCCCAAGGCAGCCTGCTCCAGCTCTTGGCAACCCTCTGGGGGATGAAAACTTCCCCAATACACAACCTAAACCTCCCCTACGTGCTCCGAGGGTGCCAGTGGCAGGCAGCAGAGGCAGAGGGCCAGGCAGGGCTGTGCCCAGAGCAGGAGGCTCAGCTTCCCAGGAGGGTTTGCTGCCAGCTCTGCCTCCCAGCAGCAGGCTCCCAGCAGTGGTTTTGAGGCTGGGCTGAGGTTTGCTGCATGCCAATTAGCAGCAGCTTGTTTCCTAAAGATACAATCTCTCCTATTTTGAAAGCTTGACAGCTCTAATGCCTCCAATCATCGAAGCTGACACCTCTCCTGGAGAACTGCTTCTGCTGTCAGCCTCTTGCTTCTTTTATCATCTCAATCATTTAATGACTCAAAAAAATCCCCCAAACCTCCCCACCAGTTCTCTCTCTCTCTCTCTTTTTTTAAAATTTCCTTTAACTCAGCAGTAATTACAAAGGGGTTTGCTTGTGGTGGGAGTTTCTCCTTAGAAACAGAGAAAAACTAATTAACAGTGTCCAGGATCCTCAGTGATGAAGCAGGATGGAGTGCAGAGCAGTTTGCAGGTGCTGTTGGCAGTGTGGGTGGGGATAGGACTTGCTTGCNAGTTTGAATGTTGAGGAGCTGATCTGCTGTGGTCCATTCCCAGCTCTGATTGGGTGTTGATGAGGTGCCCTGGTGTGATCCTGGCTCTGCCCTTGGTTTGGGTGTCTCTGAGTGGATGTGAGGAGGTGGCAGACAAAGCTCTGCTGGCAGCAGGAGGCTGTGGGTGCAGGCTGGGTGAGCTGGCAGCATGCTGGGCTCTGGGTGCTTGCTGTGCAGCTCCACCAGAAGGGCTCTGGTGCCATCTCTGTTGCACACAGACAGGCAGGGCCGGGCTGGCAGCAGCAGGCTGGCCCTGGAGGAGGAAAGGAGGCTGGTGACAGCTGCTGCCAACTATCCACTGCAAATGCATCTCTGCCAGGGACACAAGGCAACTCTTGTCACCCTCTCATCAGTTGTAATTGGATGCCTACAGAGGTGGTAATTACCGAGTCCAGGCTCATTTGTCTTTGTTTATCATCAGGGCAGAGGTATTGATCATCACCAGGGCATCGAATACCTGTGGGGAGCAGCGAGGGACATGAGTGGGTAGAGCCTGATGTGCCTGCTGGAGGCTCTGCTCCAGGAGCCCCAGGTTGGGTGAGGGCAGCAGTGACAAATGGGGTTCCTCTGGCAGCACTCCCTGCACCTCCTGGTGGTGTCCTGGGGCCGATGGCAGGGTGGGGAAAGGCACTTTGGATTTTAATTGCTCAGCTCTCTCTCTCCTGCAGCCATCCCAGGCAGCTGGTGTTTAACTGCCTGCCTGCAGCCGGCGGTTTGATGGACTCCCTGGGTCAGGAGCTGCCTGCAGTCGGTGCTGGGAAAGCAGCCTGATGGAACTGCTCTGAAGGGCTGCTGGATGAGAGCTCTGCAGTGGAGAGCATGCCTCAGAGCCTCCTGAGACAGCAGCCAAGCCAGGAGACAGAGGCAGAACTTCATTTTGCTTGGAAGAGGCCTCCAAGGTCATCAAGTCCAACTGCTGACCCATGGCACCAAACCCACCACCAGCTGAAGGGGGCTACAGGAGGGCTGGGGAGGGACTATTGACAAAGGCTTGCAATGCCAGGCCAAGGGGAATGGGTTTGAAGTGGCAGAGGGGAGATTGAAAGTGGATGTTAGGAGGAAGTTGTTTGCAGTGAGGGTGGTGAGACACTGGCACAGGTTGCCCAGGGAGGTTGTGGAGCACAGAATCACCCAATGTGATCTTTGATCTTTGATCAAGTTGGGTGATTCTGTGCTCCACAACCTCCCTGGAGGTGTTCAGGACCAGGTTGGATGAGTCCTTGAGTGACCTGTGCTAGTGGGAGGTGTCCCTGCCTATGGCAGGGGGTTGGAACTGGCTGAGCTTTGAGCTCCCTTCCAACCTTACCACTCTATGATGCCCCTCAGCTCCACATCCACACAGGCTGTGAGCCCCTCCAGGGCTGGGCATTCCACCACTCCCCAAGGCAGCCTGCTCCAGCTCTTGGCAACCCTCTGGGGGATGAAAACTTCCCCAATACACAACCTAAACCTCCCCTACGTGCTCCGAGGGTGCCAGTGGCAGGCAGCAGAGGCAGAGGGCCAGGCAGGGCTGTGCCCAGAGCAGGAGGCTCAGCTTCCCAGGAGGGTTTGCTGCCAGCTCTGCCTCCCAGCAGCAGGCTCCCAGCAGTGGTTTTGAGGCTGGGCTGAGGTTTGCTGCATGCCAATTAGCAGCAGCTTGTTTCCTAAAGATACAATCTCTCCTATTTTGAAAGCTTGACAGCTCTAATGCCTCCAATCATCGAAGCTGACACCTCTCCTGGAGAACTGCTTCTGCTGTCAGCCTCTTGCTTCTTTTATCATCTCAATCATTTAATGACTCAAAAAAATCCCCCAAACCTCCCCACCAGTTCTCTCTCTCTCTCTCTTTTTTTAAAATTTCCTTTAACTCAGCAGTAATTACAAAGGGGTTTGCTTGTGGTGGGAGTTTCTCCTTAGAAACAGAGAAAAACTAATTAACAGTGTCCAGGATCCTCAGTGATGAAGCAGGATGGAGTGCAGAGCAGTTTGCAGGTGCTGTTGGCAGTGTGGGTGGGGATAGGACTTGCTTGCAAGGATTGAGCTTCACACAAACCTGCAGAGGTGAAGGCTCCAGGGAGACTTTCCTAGAAATCAGTCAGGGAGGCTGGAAAAGCCTTCTAAGGTCATCAAGTCCAACTCAACCCAGTTTGTATCTCCTGCAGACATGGAATCACAGAATCATTTTGACTGGAACCCCCTCCAAGGTCATCAAACATACTCAACACCTCACNTGCAGCCTGTCCAGGTCCCTCTGCAGAGCCCTCCTGCCCTCTAACAGATCCACACTTGCTGCCAACTTGGTGTCACCTGCAGACTTACTGACAGAGGACTCCCTGCCCTCACCCAGAGCATCCATGAAGATGTTAAACAGGACTGGGCCCAGCACTGATCCCTGGGGCACACCACCAGGCCCTGGCCCACAGTGCCACATGGGCTTGCTTTTGGGCACCTCCAGGGGTGGTGACTCCATCCCTTCTGGTGGCCTTGCAGTGCCTCAAGGGGACAAGCAGAAAGCTGAGGGTAGACCTTTGAGCAGAGCCTGTGGTGACAGGACCTGGGGGAGTGGTTTGAGCTCCAAGAGGGCACCGAGGTGCTCTCTGCTGGCTTGCCAGAGGGTAGGAACGGTCCCAGTCAGTGGGCTCAGCCTCCCACCAGCCCAGCCCAGCCCTGGTTTGCTCTGCAGCAGCTGATTGATGTTTACTCATCAGAAACCCCAGGAAAGGTCTGCTGGGGAGTGAAATATGATGGCACAGAGTTGAGGGTGGAAGGAAGGAGGCAGAGCTGCTGGGATGAGCTGGTACTCAGCTAGGGGACACAGAATAATGGAGACATTCATGCTGGAGCAGGATCCCAGCCCCCAGGGCTGCAGCCTGGAGCTCAGTGCCCTCCACCTGTGCCAGGCAAGCCTGCGGGCAGCAGCCTCACTGGGGCTCCACCACCGAGGGCAAGGGCCAAAGGCTGCCTGCTTGGAAGCAAGCAAGGGAACTGTGGTCACCTGGTGACCCAAAGTGGACAAGGGGAGGGTAGCTTGGGGCTTTTAACCAGCAGGAGTGGGGGGGGGCACAGAGATCTGGGCTTGGCTTTTGTGCTCCTGGAGGTGTCCAAGGCCAGGCTGGGTGAGGCCTTGAGCAAGCTGGGCTAGTGCAGGTGTCCCTGCCCATGGCAGGGGTTGGCACTGGATGAGCTTTAAGGTCCCTTCCAGCCCAACCCATTCTGTGACTATGAGTTGGGTAAAAAGCTCAGCGAGGTGGCAGCAGACACAAGAAAAGCTGCAGCAGGGACTTCAAGGCTGGGGGGTGGGCAGGGTTGTCTTGGCTTTTCTCCTTCCTAAACTCCTTCTGTTTTCCAGACCTGTTCTCCTGCCCACTTTGTGCTTTCACCTGATGGAAGCTCTTAGATAGAAAGAAAGAGTGGTGAGGGACTGGCAGAGGCTGCCCAGGGAGGTGGTGGAGTCCCCATCCCTGGAGGTGTGCAAGAAAGCTGTGGCCATGGCACTTGGGGCCAGGGTTTGGTCGCCATGGTGGGGCTGGGCTGAGGGTTGGCCTCACTGATCTCAGAGGCCTTTTCCACCCCAAACCATTTTGTGACAGTCTTGCACTCTTTAGCTTTGAGGTCCAGACAGAGAAACTCTCCCTGTCCCTGCTGCTTCCTTGCCCTCCAGCCCCAAGCTCTGATTCTGCTCTTTATAAGAAGAAACTTTATAGTGAGAAGCCACCAGGACAAAGATCAGATGCTGGTGCTGCCTGCCCCACAGCTGAGCAGCTGAGTGCCATCAGCTGGAGCAGCAGGGCAGCAGCAGTGAGCCAAGGTGAACCCAGAGAAGGCTGTGTCTAGGTGGAAGGAGCAGAGTGAGCAGAGCAGCTCAGAGTGGGCAGAGCTGAGGAGCTGACCCAGCATGCGAAGGCTGCTGGGCACCACCTTGTTAGGTGACCCTCCCAGCTCATCTCCCCTGGGTTATTTAGAGCTCAGAGCCACCAATCCATCCCTGGGCAGCAATTTAACTCAGGCAGGGTGAGGCTTGACCCAAGGCACTGACCCCAGCAGCCCTCACTGCAGCTGGTGTGGCACTGCTGGCTGCTGGGCATCTGCTCCCTCAAACTGCTGCAGCTCCCCACCCAGACCACCAGAGCAGAGCTCTGGATCACAGTGCCAGCAGGGATCAGGCACCAGGGCTGCAGGACACCTTCCTCTCCTCGATCCCTGCTGCTAACACCTCAGCTGAGTCTGCTCTGGCACCCTGCTGACCTTTTGCCACAGCTCCAGCGGTGGTGCTCCCAGCACAAGCACAGGGAGATGCTGGAGAGGGTCCAGAGGAGGCCACAGAGATGATCAGAGGACTGGAGAAGAGCAGCCCCAGAGGGGATCAGTGCTGATCAATACTTCAAGGGTGGGGGGCAAGAGGGTGGGAGCAGGCTCTGCTCAGTGGTGCCCAGAGACAGGACAAGGGGCAATGGGCACAGACTGGACCATCAGAAGCTCCATCTCAGCACGAGGAGGAATTGCTTCAGTTTAAGGGTGCTGAAGCCCTGGAGCAGGCTGCCCAGGGGCTGTGGAATCTCCACTCTGCAGAGCTTCCAGCCCCACCTGGATGTGCCTCTGTGTGCCTTGGCAGGGGGTTGGACTGGCTGATCTCCAGAGGTGCTTCTGAGTCCTGCCACGCTGTGACTCTGCCTGAGGGTAGCCAGATGAGCCCTCCCTGCACTCATCCCAAGGTCCCCAGGGCCACCAGAGCTACCTTCTGCTGGCAGCAGTGGTTGCAGGGCTGCACTGCCTGTGTGTGCTCTCTGCTGAGCTCCGGAAGGCTCTGACCCCATGGCTCCCGAGCTGGCAGCTGTAGCTGCACCTGAGAAGCAGGTCACACACCTGGGAAGGGTTCATCTGCTCCTTCCAGGCTGGCAAAGTGCCTTTGCCATGCATCCCAAGGGTGGAGCAGCAGCTTGGGTCTGATTTGCTCATTCTCTGTAACAATCATTTCTTGTTGTCTTGCACAAACTCCAGCTCTGAAGTGCTTCAAAATGCTGCAGTCCCAGCAGCAGCTCCTCTGTAGTTATTTTCCAAGTGATTTGATTTCCTCAATTGCATTAACTCCACGGAGGTCTAACAAGGTGTAATTAATGTATTCAGAGGCTTGCTTTGGGTGACAGGCTGCAGTGTGAGTGACAGCACGGGGGGAGGCAGTGGAAGCAGAGTGGGCTGCTCCAGGAGAGCAGCAGCACACAGCCCCCAGCCGCGCTCTGCCTCCTGACTCACCTCTGCTCTTAGACTGAAAGGCAAGCAGGGAGCTGCTCCACCACACTGCCCACGGCCTGCCAAGGCTCTCAGCAGAGGAAGGCTCCAGGAGCCCTTTCTGGAGCAGAGCAGGCTGAGGGCAGATCTCATTGCTCTCTGCAGCAACCTGAGAGGAGGCTGCAGGGAGCTGGGCTTGGGCTCTGCTCCCTTGTCTCAGGTGATGGAAGGAGAGGAAATGACAGGAGGTGATGATGGACATTTTCTTCTGGCCTTCTGCATCTCATTTCCAAAGCAGCTTTCATTCTGCTTCTTTAATATCCATTAAGCAGTGGACAAATGTTTGAGGCCCAGCCTGGAGCCATGCTTGATATCTGACCCAGGTGAGCTTAGGGCAGGCAAAAGTAACCTTTGCAGGTCCTCTGCTTGCAGAGGTCAGTGCAGAGCTGCTGGGGCAGACTCTTTGCTGGTGCAGGTGAAGAGCTTTGCAGGGAGCTCAGCCATCTGAGGAATAATTTCTGTGCTGCAGGAGTGGTCAGGGACTGGCAGAGGCTGCCCAGGGAGGTGGTGGAGTCCCCATGCCTGCAGGTGTTCCAGAAAGCTGTGGCCATGGCACTGGGGCCATGGTTTGGTGGCCACGGTGGGGTTGGGCTGGGTGACCTCTGAGAGCTTTTCCAGCCCAAACAACTCTGTGATTCCTTGGCACAGAGGTGGCAGGGATGCAGTGAAAACTGGGCAGAGTCAGGAGCTCCTTTAGGACTTGAGAAGCTGAAGAGTGGTACAACAGCAGAGGCACTTGAGAAGGGAGGAAGATGAAGGCAAGGCACAGCCACACCATGGTAAAGGGAGAAGCCTGAGGCACAAGAAGTGATTTGTGTAGCAAAGGAGATGCAAAGCAGGAGGAAGGAATGACAGGAATGAGGAGAGAGCAGAGCAAACACAGCTTGGTGCAGAGCACAGCAGTGGCTGCCCATGCAGGTGTCTCCTGTGCCCTCCTAACCTGCCTCCTTCTGAGCAGAGTGCAGGCCAAGGGGCCAGGGCAGAGAGCAAACAGTTTACCCAGAGCTGCCAGGCAGGTCAGGACAGGGCCTGAGCAAACCCTGCTCAGGAGTGGGAAGAATTAATCCAAAGTGTCTTGGAAGCAGGAGCAATTACTGCTAACAGCCTGTGGAGCTGAGAGGAGGTCTCACAGCTATCAGAATGCAAATACACATCCCAGACTGAAAAGGCAAAGGAAAAATAGAGTCTGGTGTGGCACTGACTCCAGAGCCTGACGAGTTCTTGGAAGGGCTCTCAAATTAATTAGTGGAACCCAGAATCAATCCCCAGCCCCTGGAAATGGTGACTTGAACCAAACCAACCTTCCTGGGCTTGCCACGGGCAGCTCAGATGAGGCCAATTAACTCAGCTGGTGCTGAAAGGGGAACGGAGAGCCCTGAGGGACTTTGGCTTGTGGGCTCCAGGTGAGCTGGCTGCAGCTGGCTGGAGCTGGTGGGAGCTGGCTGGAGCTGGCTGGGTGTGGGCTCACCCTGAGCTGGTGGAGAAGCTGCTCTGCAGCAGAGCTTGGAGAGGCTTTCAAGTGGACATCCCTAAGGGACCTGCCCTGCTCTGGAGCCCCTTCTCTGCTCTACTTAGTGATTTCTCTGATGGGAAACTTGAGGAGTTTGCAGATGAGGGGGAGCAGAGCAGCTCTGCAAGGCAGAACTGAACCAAAACCTGCCCAGAAGCCCTGAGGAGAGGTTTCTGTGCTGAAACATCTCGAGGTGAAGTGCAGAGAGGGTCAGGACTAAGCTGGAAAAGAACTCAGGTGCTTGGAGTGGCCAACAAATAAAGGAGGGAAGCTCCACCTGTGCTGTATTCAAAGGAGGACCAGGAGAGCAGAGCCCTGGGAAGCTGTCCTGCTGCAGCCATGGGTGACTCCAGCCTGCTTACTGTCTGCTGTGGTGAGTACAGCTGGCAGGGGGAGATGTCCTCTGCTCTTCTGCTCTTTGGTCAGTTCAACTTGCTGGGAGTGTGGGCAAGGAGAATTATCTACTGCCCCTGGAAAGATCGGGACAAATATTGTGACAGGGAGCTGAAGAAGCTCTGCTGTGAGGCCAGGCTGGCAGAGTTGGGGGTGTGCAGCCTGCAGGAGAGAAGGCTCCAGGGAGCCCTTCTGGTGGCCTTGCAGTGCTTCAAGGGGACAAGCAGAAAGCTGGGGACAGAGTCCTGAGCAGGGCCTGTGGTGACAGGACAGGGAGGGATGGTTTGGACTGCAAGAGGGAGATTGAGAGTGGAGAGAAGGGAGAAATGTTTGGCACTGAGGCTGGGGAGAGCCTGGCCCAGGCTGCCCAGAGAGGTGGGAGCTGCCCCAGGGCTGGCAGCACTGCAGGGCAGGGTGCTTGGGGCTGTGAGCAGCCTGCTCTGGCTGGGGCTGGCCCTGCTGGCTGCAGGGGGTTGTAGTGGCTGAGCTTTGGGGGTCCCTTCCCACCCAGAGCAGTCTGGGATTAATTTTCCAGAGTGCCAGCTACAGCAGCTTCAGTAAGAGCTGTGTCCATGTGCAGGGCCAAAAGCTGTGCCCAGGGACCACACCACAGCCAGCTGCTAAAACCCCTCTTGACCTCCAGCCTGCTCTGGTTGCTCAGCCCCTCTGGGACTGCAGACCAAAGCTCCATCACCAGCAGCACAAAGCCCAGTGGCAATTAGCATCTTGCAGGGGCCTGTGGATTCATCCAGGAAATAAAAGAGGTGTCCTTGGCACTAGCTGCTGCTCCTCAGGACAGAGCAGAGCAGCTGAACCCTGGAGACAGCAGTGTTGAAATGCCACCGGGAGGAGGAATGGTGCCCAAGTGCAGAGAGGGGCTGTGGTGCCAGCAGGCTGGGCTGGGCAGGGAATGTGGCCAGGCACAGCCAGAAATGGTTGCCAAGGTTTCCTTCTCTCTGCCCTCCCTCCCCTTGCATTACACACAGGAGCTTACAAGCTGTTGTAGAAGGTGGAGGTGCAAGTGTGATGATGCTTTGAGGTTCTCCCCTTTGCTCTGCCCTGGTAGGAGCACAGCTGGAATACTGGGTCCAGTTCTGGGCTCCCCAGTCCAAGAGGGGCAGGGATGGACTGAGAGAGTCCAGCAGAGGCTGTGAGAATGCCAAAGGGCCTGGAACAGCTGTGTGAGGAGGGACCTGGGGCTGTTGAGGCTGCAGAAGAGGAGGCTGAGAGGGATTCTTATTGATGTTTATAAATGTCTGAGGGGTAGGGGCAAGAAGGGGCCAGGCTCTGGTCAGTGGTGCCCTGTGACAGGACAAGAGGCAATGGGCACAGACTGGAGCCCAGGAAGCAGCATCTCAACATGAGGAGAAAGTTGTTTGGTGTGAGGCTGCTGGAGGCCTGGAGCAGGCTGCTAGAGAGGCTGTGGAGCCTCCTTCTCTGGAGACTTAAAAGCCCAGCTGGATGTGCTCCTGTGTGCCCTGCCCTGGCAGGGGTTGGACTGGATGATCTCCAGAGGTCCCTTCTGTGCCATGCTGTGTTTCTGTGAGCCCTGGGACAGGAGAAGAATGCTGTGAGAATGTTGGCTGAGAGCAAGCAAACAAAAGTTGGCCTTTGGCCTGGGCTGGAAGTGCAGAGACTTCCAAGCCACTTGTCTGGGGAATGCTCTTGGGAGCCCAGGTGCCAGTCTGTGCCAATGACACCCCTGTGCCTGCATCCCTTTATCCCTGCACCCCTCAGCAGAGCAGAGGGGCAGGATCCCCTCTCTCCATCTCTGCCCACACTGCTTTGGATGCAGCCCAGGCTGCCCTTGGCCTTCTGGGCTGGCACTGCCCACTGCTGGCTCCTGCCCACCTTCTCACCCCCCAGCACCCCCAGGTCCTGCTCTGCAGAGCTGCTCTCAATCTCATCACCCCCAGCCTGGACTGGTACAAGGGCTGCCCTGACCCAGGTGCAGGACCTTGCAGGGCTGGTGCAGGGCAGCTGAGGGGCCCTGGTGCCAGCAGTACCCTCATGGCCGAGGTGGGTTTGTTTGTGTTCTACAAGGGCAAATAGCTGCTGGTGGGTTCTTGGCCTCCCTTTCAGGAAGGGCTCTGCAGGGAGCCGTTGGCTTTTACCTGCACAGCAGGAGTGCCAGGAGAGCAGTCTGATGGTCAGCTGTGGAGAAAGGCACAGGCAGGGAGCTGCGAGGTGGGCACCAGAGCTTTCAAACAAAGCCTGCAGCAGCTTCCCGAGGCTGGGGCTGACAACTGCAGCCGCTCACAGGCAGGGCAGGCTCGGCAGGACCTCGTCACAGGCTGCCTCTGACACATCAGTCACCTCTGAGGCTGCCCGAGCCCTGTCCCCTGGGGCTTTGTGCCCGCTGGTCAGTGTGGCCTGTCAGAAGTGCCAGCAAAGCTGCCAGGCTGGTGTGTGCTGGCTGGGCTGGCAGGTGTCCTGCTCACCTACCTTGGTGATGCCCAGAGGAGCAGCAGCTCTGCAGGCATCTACAGATGGTGATGCCAGAGGGTCCAGGCTGCCCAGCTTGCTGCTGCCCTGAGGCTGATAAAGGGTGAAGAAAAGGACCTTAATGAGGCTGGCCCCGAGCGTTTGTGCTGGCACAGCTTGCCCCAAGCAGTGTTTCAGAACCATATGTTCTCAGCATCTCTGCTCCTGATGCCACCCCAGGCTGCTGCTTCCTCTCCAGCTCCCCTGGCAGGCTCTGGGAGCCAGGACACCAACTGAGTTGCTGCCTCTCGAGCCACCCCCTGGGAGCACCCTGGGACTGTTCCTGACAGCCTGACCTGATCTGATGCCCTCTGTGGCACTGCATGCAGGGAGCACTGGGCAGCAGAACCACTGCTTCCTCTACCAGGATTTTGAGGTCCAGCCAAGCTGGGCCTGCCACTGGGATGAGTGTAACTGCAATTAGTGTTTTCTCTGGCCTGTGGATCCAACCCAAGGCCTGGCAGCAGTGCATGGATGCTCTGATTTGCAAGCAGATGTCCTCTACCAATTGCTTGCCCTCTGCAGATGTCTCCACCTCACGCCAGCAGCAGTGAGGTTGTGGGCAGCAATGTCCTGGTGTCCCCCACGGGGAGGAGAGAGATGATGCTCTGTGTGGATGGGGGGAAGGGGCAGCAGGGCAGGGCAGCAGGATGGCTGAGGTATGGAGGTTCAGCATAAGGGGGTTCTCCTTCCTCTCTGCTCTGCCCTAGAGGGCCCACATCTGGAGTGCTGGCTCCAGCTCTGGGCTCCCCAGGTCAAGAGGGACAGGGAACTGCTGGAGAGAGTCCAGGGGAGGCTGCAGAGCTGCTGAGAGCCTGAGGTTCTGGGGTGCTTGTCCCATTGGGGATTACCTGCATTGAGCTGTTGAGGCTGTGTGAGCTCATGGTGCTCCTCCCAGCACTGCCTGGCTGACAGCAGTGGTGATGATTCCATCAGAAGGGATCACAAAGCCCTGGAGCTCCGTGGGAGACAGAGAACAGGAGTGGAAGTGACAGCACACTGCAGCAGGCAGGCAGCTGGGCTGTGGAGTGGGTCCCATTGTGACACTTCTCTGTTGAAAGGAATGTTGAGTGAAAATAAACATCTCAGCTGAGTTAAGGGCACCTTCACCACCAGCTGAATGCCAGCAGGGCAGGGGCTGGAAGCACCTCTGGACATCACTCAGTCCAACCCTCCTGCCAGGGCAGGGCCACCTAGAGCAGGTCACATAGGAGCACATGCAGGTGGGTCTGGAAGCTCTCCAGAGATGAAGCCTCCACAGCCCCTCTGGGCAGCCTGCTCCAGGACTCTTAAACCACAGAAGTTCCTCCTCATGTTCAGATGAGCTTCTGATGGTCCAGTTCGTGCCCACTGCCCCTTGTGCTGTCCCTGGGCACCACTGAGCAGAGCCTGGCCCCAGCCTCTTGCCCCCCACAGCTCCTTTGTGTCTTGCTGAGCATTGCTCAGCTGCCCTCTGGGGCTGCTCTTGTGCAGGCTCTCAGCCCCAGGGCTCTCAGCCTTTGCTGCTCCCAGAGCTGCTCCAGGCCCCTCAGCAGCTCTGCAGCCCTTTGCTGTGCCCTCTCCAGCAGTTCCCTGTCCCTCTTGAACCAGGGAGCACAGAACTGTCCCCAGCACTCCAGCTATGGCCTCGCCAGGGCAGAGTAGAAGGGCAGGAGAACCTCCCTCGACCTGCTTGCCACAGGTCACCTCAGGCCAGGGTAGGTCTGCAGAAGAAACCTGTGGCTCTTCCCCAGGAAGCCTCTGGAGCAGGAGGAAGCTCTTGCATGTACCTGGTCCCTGGAGCCTCCCCAGACACCCAGCAGCTCTCACAGCCCTTGGCGTTTGTCAGCCCAGAAGCTTTGGATTGCTGTGAAATCAAGCAGGAAGCTTCTGCTGCAGAGCTTCCACGTGGGGAGGGGATGTGGTGGGCTTCATTGTCATGCAGGGCCTGATGCTGGGAAGGGAAGGAGCCAGGAGCAGGCAGCAGTTACCCAGCCGAGCAGGAGAGCCCCTTCTGTGCCATCAGCTGTGACAGGGGTGGCAGGCAGTGGAAGCCACACACTGAAAGCTGATTCCAAACACTACTGCGGATGACAACTGCTGGCTCCCATCCTCTGCGGAGCAGAGATGTCCCCAGGCTTCAACAGCTGCTCTGACATCTCACACCAGAGGCTCTGCTGCCATCCAGTGTGACCCGGGCAAAGGGCAACCTCCTGAGGCACAGCGAGGGCAAGCGCAGGGTCCTGCCCCTGGGCAGTGCCAACCTCCTGCCCCAGGGCAGAGAGAGGATGCACCTGCTGGGCAGCAGCTCCATGGAGGGCCTGGAGTGCTGGGGGACAGGATCAGTCCTCTCCAGAGAAGGAGACTGCTCTGTGGGCAGCCTGCTCCTGGGCTCTGTCCTTCACAGCACTGCCACTGCTGCTCCTTCATGGCCCCAACTGTGGCCCAGGAAGGGGCTGACACCTCCTGAGCTGTCACCCTGCTCCTGGGGCTGGAGACACCTCCTGAGCTGTCACCCTGCTCCTGGGGCTGGAGACACCTCCTGAGCTGTCACCCTGCTCCTGGGGCTGGAGACACCTCCTGAGCTGTCACCCTGCTCCTGGGGCTGGAGACACCTCCTGAGCTGTCACCCTGCTCCTGGGGCTGGAGACCCACCAGGAACTGCAGTGGCTTTGGCAGGACACAGCTCCAGGCTGCACCTGTGCAGGGAACCTTCCCCAGCCAAGCCAGCACCCAGCTCCTAGCCACAGCTTTGCCCATCTCCAGTTTGCAAGCCAAAGCCTGGGCCACTTGACAAGTGGCCAGAAAGGGAGCCCAAACCCAGCCTGTCCCTGTCTCCTCCTCCTCCCTGCACTACAGGAGTGCCCCTGCTTGCTGCCTGCCCAGAACAGGAGCACAGGTTTGCACTGGGCAAGGGCTGCAGCCCCCGGGGAGCAGTTCACAGCCAATTGCTTGGCTATAATTAACAACAGCAGCAGGGCCTCAGAAGCTGTTAGAGAGACTTTTATTGCCCCATCAATCACCACGGGCCGGGTTGTTGTTTATATTCCTGCTTAATAATGTCATGCCCACAGTGATGGATTTTGTCCCCGTGCCAGGTTGTTCTCCAGGAGCCACTTCCCCTCTCCCCTCCACCTTCCTGCAGGATCCTCCCCAGGCTGCACCTTTCCTCTAGGCATTATTTTAAGCTGCTTTGGGTTGGGAAGGGACTTCTGGAGCTCAGCCAGCCCAGCCCCTGCCAAAGCAGGGCACCCACAGCAGCTTGCCCAGCAGCACAGTGCCCAGCTGGCCTTGGAAGCTCTGCACACAAGGACACTGCACAGCCTCTCTGGGCAGCCTGCTCCAGGCCTCCAGCACCCTCACAGGGCAGTGTTTCACCCAGGGCTCTGATAGGCACTGCTGGAGGCACCACAGAGCCTGTGAGCTGCCCCTGCTCCTGCTCCCGCCTGGGTCACCTCCCAGTAATTGTGGTGGCAGCTCCCCAGAGCAGCAGCAGCTGCTGCACAGCTTGAGGAGTCTGCTCTGCTTCACTGCCTGGACATTGGACCAGGTTTAGGCTGAAGAAAATCTGATTGTGCACTGCTGGGATGCAGAGGATGGAATTTTTCTTCCTCCTCCTGCACACATTAAAAACAACTTCTTTTCTTCTATGGTTTTCTGGGATCTCACTCCCAGAAGGACACTGAGGGGTTGGAGCAGGTCCAGAGAAAGGCAACAGAGCTGGGGAAGGGTCTGGAGAGCAGAGCTGGGCAGGAGCAGCTGAGGGAGCTGGGGGTGTGCAGCCTGCAGCAGAGCAGGCTGAGGGCAGAGCTCATTGCTCTCTGCAGCTCCCTGAGAGGAGGCTGCAGCCAGCTGGGGTTGGGCTCTGCTCCCTAGGCTCAGGTGATAGAAGGAGAGGAAATGGCCTGGGATTGTGCCAGGGGAGGGTTAGGTTGGAGATGAGGAACAATTTCTGTGCTGCCAGAGTGGTGAGGGACTGGCACAGGCTGCCCAGGGAGGTGGTGGAGTGCCCATCCCTGGAGGGGTCTGGAAGCCCTGCAGATGTGCTGCCTGGGGATGTGGCTTAGTAGTGGCTTGGTAGAGTAGGGTCAGTGGTTGGACCCAATGGGCTTGAAGGCCTTTTCCAAACTGTTCTATGATCCTCTGCATCCCAGAGCTCCCCAGGACACCTTGTGAGCAGCTTTTGGGAGTGGTGCCTGTGAAAAAGGGTCTGGAAGAGCTGAAGTGTCCCTGCAGCTGCAGAGGCTGCCAGCTCCATTTCCCAAAGCAGACAGGAGCTGCCTGCTGTGCTGCCAGCAGAGCTCCCTAGTGTGTTGACACAGAGATCCCAGGCAGTGTGGATTTGGTTCTCAGCATCTGCACTTGTGTGCCCTCTGCTCTGCTCTGCTCTCTAACCCAGCCCCTGCTGCACCTTGGCAGCTGCCCCAGGGCTGTCCTGGATCCCACTCCACAGAGCAGCCCAGGGGCTTGAAATGGTTCACAGCATGGCTTGGGCTGGGAGAGACTCAAAGCTCATCCAGTGCCAACCCCTGCCATGGGCATGGACACCTCCCACCAGCACAGGCTGCTCAAGGACTCATCCAGCCTGGTCCTGAACACCTCCAGGGAGGCTGTGGAGCACAGAATCTTTGATCACTTTGGGTGATTCTGTGCTCCGCAACCTCCCTGGGCAGCCTGTGCCAGTCTCTCCCCACCCTCACTGTCCAGAATTCCTTCCTCATCTCCACTCTCAGTCTCTCCTCTCCCAGCTCCAAGCCATTGCCCTCCTCCTGGCACTCCCAGCCCTTGTCACAAGTCAGGGGCCAAGCCTCTTCTTCCCTGGCTGTGTCCCAGCAGGACTCTCTCCCTTCTGCCTTCCATCCCCATCCCTCTGCTCCTGAACTCTCTTCCAGAATGCAGCTGCTGAATCCTGTTCCCACCTGCTGCTGAGCCCAGGCTGTGCCTTGCCCAGTGCCTGCCCCAGCATCAGTGTTGGGCTTTCTTTTCGTGGTTCATCCAGGCTTGGGCTGTACCTGGGTGGCTTTGCAGACACCTTTTTAGATGCAGCTTTTCTTCTCCAGAAAACCTCTGCTTTGCTCAGGGGCTGGGAGGCTGATGTCAGACTGGAGTTATTTAGGAGTTCCAAAGTCCCTGCCCCCAGGCAGGAAGGGGAACAGGCAGGAGGATAATCACAGCCCAGAGAGCCTCCAGGCACTGCTGAGTGTCTTCTTAATCAGCA
Organism: Ramphastos sulfuratus; assembly: GCA_013399055.1. NCBI lineage: Eukaryota > Metazoa > Chordata > Aves > Piciformes > Ramphastidae > Ramphastos > Ramphastos sulfuratus. The sequence goes on along the minus strand of WBNM01008525.1, from coordinate 11,968 downwards.
GCAGTGGAAAAGGAAATCACAAGAAATTACACAGCAGCTAAGGGGGCTGGGGGTAAAACAGAGATTGTTACATTAATGCAAGTGCCTTGGGACCAGCAGAAGGTGATTTAATTTCACCCATTAGTGGTGGGAGCCTCCATCCCATCTCCCATCCTGGTGTCAGCAGTCAGGAGATGTTTTGGGGCAAGGAGGTAGGGCTGTGGGCAGAGACCTAACTGCTGCCAGCTGGAACAGCACAGCCACAGACTGCACTGGGTCAGGCAGGACCCCAAAGGGCATCTTGGGCACCCCCCTGCAGCAACAGGGACACCCCCAGCTCGGGCAGGCTGCCCAGGGACACATCCAGCCTGAGCTTGAATGTCTGCAGGGATGGGGCCTCAAGCACAGCCCTGGGCAGCCTGTGCCAGTCTCTCCTCCCCCTCCCTGTGCAGAGCTTCCTCCTGCTGCCCAACCTACCTCTGCCCTGCTCCAGTTCCAAACCACTGCCCTTGGCCTGTCCCCACAGGCCCTGCTGAGCAGTCCCTGCCCTGCAGATGCTGAAATGCAGCTATAGAAGGAGGAGGAGGGTGATGGTGAGGAGGAAGGTTGTTCTTTACTGTCACACTGGGTCTGTGGAAGGAGGTTTGCTGAATGTTTTGAGGAGCAGCTGAGGGAGCTGGGGGTGCTCAGCCTGGGGAAGAGGAGGCTGAGGGCAGAGCTCATTGCTCTCTGCAGCTCCCTGAGAGGAGGTTGCAGCCAGCTGGGGTTGGGCTCTGCTCCCCAGTCTTAGGAGAGGAAATGGCCTGGGATTGTGCCAGGGGAGGGTGAGGCTGGAGGTGAGGAACAATTTCTTGGCTGCAAGAGTGGTGAGGGACTGGCACAGGCTGCCCAGGGAGGTGAGGGAGTGCCCATGCTTGGACTGCTTCCAGAAAGCTGTGGCCATGGCACTGGGGCCATGGTTTGGTGGCCATGGAGGGGCTGTGCTGCTGGTTGGACTGGGTGACCTCAGAGGGCTTCTCCAGCCCAAACCATTCTGTGATTCTATTCTGTGATTAACAAAAGAAAATAAAAGCAGTGTTAAAAGTCCAGGTCTGGTCCCCCGGAGGCAGGCAGGGACAGGCACTAACAAGCATCTGATGAGCTGAAAATTGAATCTGGTGGTACTGCAATGAAGTGGCCTCAGAAAATTAAGGTTAGGGCTGGAAATGGAAGAAATCACCATGAGAGCTCCTGTGGTCAGCTTCTGTGTCTGCTCTGCTGGCCAAACAGCCCTGACCACGCTCACCCTGCAGAGAAAAGAGCTCTGGGTGCAGCCCAGGTCTAAGCAGAGCCAGGAGGAGCCAAGAGCAGCTTGGGCTCCTGTCCCCAGCAGAGGTGACAGAGGGAGAGGAGGTGCTGGCATGGCCTGGGGCAGGGGGGCCTGGCTGGAAGGTGTGCTGCCATGGGTGGCAATGCAGAGAAGGGCTTGGGTTGGAAGGAGTCTCAAGGGCCAAGCCTGCACTGTGCCCTCTCCTCTCCCAGCAGAGACTTTGCCTCTGCTCCCACCCTGGCATTGCTCAGCTGTACTGAGCAGCAGCAGTGCCAGTGGCTGCAGTGGGGAGAGTTTGCACACCAGTCCCAGCATGGATCAGGCTGCAAGGGACCCTAAAGGTCATCCAGTGCCAACCCCCTGCCACGGGCAGGGACACCTCTTAACTAAACTCAGCTGCTGGAGGCCTCATCTGACCTGGCCTTGAACACCCCCAGGAGGGTCAGGTTGGATGGGGCCATGAGCAGCTTGGGCTGGTGAGAGGTGTGGGTGGTGAGCTTGGAGGTCCCTTCCAACCCAACTCATTCTGTGACTCCAGGTTGTGCTGTTTCAGTTCAAGCAGGAGAGGCAGTGAGAGCTGTGCAGTTTGGTGCCCATGTGCAATGGGAAATGCTCCTCCTGCCATCTCCTGTCTGGGTGCCAGCAGGGCAAGCAGCACTGATCCACTCCTGGCTGCATGGTGATGAATTATCCCAGAGCCTCCCCGCCGTGCTCAGGCTGCAGGGGCTCCCACGCCTCATTAGATGCCTGTTGATTAGAAATGCTAAAGTGGCTTCTTCCTTTGATTTGTAATTAAAATTAATTCCACAGGCTTAACCCCCAGCCCCGGGACTGCCTGCCCGGGGAAGCTCTGGAGCTGGCAGGGAAGTGTCTCCTCTGTGCCTGGAGCTTGTCTGGGGCTCAGCCCTGCCCTTGTGCTGCAGCCAGCACACACAACCTGAGGGAGCAGGACCTGCAGAGGTCAGCCCTCTGCCCACACTCAGAGGATGCTGTCAAGCAGAGCATTGCAACGGTGATGGACTCGTGGAATTGGTTGGTTGGATGAGACCTATTAGCCCAGCCCCACCATGGCCACCAAACCATGCCCCCCAGTGCCATGGGCACTCATTCCTGGAACACCTGCAGGGATGGGTGTTCCACCACCTGTGTCAGCCTGTGCCAGTCCCTGACCAAGGTAGATTGAAGCTGAGGGAGAGGTGGTGGCTGCAGGAAGGAGTGCCCAGGCTCCAGCCCTGCAGTGCACCCTCATTTTCCCCAGGTTTCTTTTCTCACTTCCCTTCCCAGGAAGGACAAGGTCCCACCTCAGGCTGAGGAGCAGCTGCTTTGGTGTGAGGGTGCTGGAGGCCTGGAGCAGGCTGCCCAGAGAGGCTGTGCAGTNACCATGGCCACCAAACCATGCCCCCCAGTGCCATGGGCACTCATTCCTGGAACACCTGCAGGGATGGGTGTTCCACCACCTGTGTCAGCCTGTGCCAGTCCCTGACCAAGGTAGATTGAAGCTGAGGGAGAGGTGGTGGCTGCAGGAAGGAGTGCCCAGGCTCCAGCCCTGCAGTGCACCCTCATTTTCCCCAGGTTTCTTTTCTCACTTCCCTTCCCAGGAAGGACAAGGTCCCACCTCAGGCTGAGGAGCAGCTGCTTTGGTGTGAGGGTGCTGGAGGCCTGGAGCAGGCTGCCCAGAGAGGCTGTGCAGTGTCCTTGTGTGCAGAGCTTGCAAGGCCAGCTGGGCACGGTGCTGCTGGGCAAGCTGCTGTGGGTGCCCTGCTTTGGCAGGGGCTGGGCTGGCTGAGCTCCAGAGGTCTTTCCCCACCCCACCATGCTGGGGCTGAGCGAAAGGCTTTGTTCAGGGTCAGAAGTTCTGTGGTTTTGGGAAGGTGCCTGGGCTGAGCCAGCAGCTCCAGCTCAGGGGGAGGATGCCCAGGCTCAGGTGGGTTCCTCTCATGTCCCTCTGCACAAGGACCTCCCAGGGCTGGCTTGCAGGAGGCTGTGTCTCCTGCCAAGAGCAGAAGGAGTTAAGCAGGGTGGTGTTGGTGGCACCAGAAGGCTGTCTGCAGCCCGTGCCAGGCAGTGACAACACAGATCAGTCACTGCCAGCCAGGCTCCCAGGAGCACTTCATGGAATGGCCTCCGAGGCTCACACTCAGGTTAATTATTTAGGCACCTTCATTTCCCATACATCTCTGTCTGCTGCCTGCAGAGCCCAGCACCCAGCCCCTGCTTCCAGAGAGCCAGGGGCAGGGCTTGCTGAAGGGGGATGGCTGCTGGCTGCGGGGGGGCTGAGCTGCAGCCGTTCTTGGAGCCTGCAGTGCCCTGAGCAATGCTTGAGGAGGGCTGAGAAGTCCTCCTGGCCGTGGGACCCTCAGGTTCTCCCCAGCTGCTCTCCACTCTGCTAGCTCAGTGTTCACTCACAGCCTGGCATCCTGGAATGGCTCAGATTGGAAGGGACCTCAGAGATCATCTGCTCCACCCTCCCCACCATGGGCAGGGACAGCTCTCAGCTAGGTCCTCAGGGCAGCTGGTGGCCCTGGGATGGAAGGCAGCAGAGGGGTGAGATGTTCTGCAGCCCTTGTCTCAGAGCAGCACACCTACCTCTCCTTCTCACCCCAAACCCAGGTCCCTTCGTGCACTTCTGACTTTGCATCAGAATGGAGGCACACAAAGGTGCAAAGCCCTGAGCTGCTTTCCTGTGCAGTGCCTGCTGAGATCAGGTCTCTGGCAGGGAGCCTTCACCGTGCCACACGAACCCTGCCAGTGCAGCCACCCAGGAGGACTCTTCCCTCTCCTCTCCCAGCAGCCAGGCTTGAGGCCACTCTGTGCCTGTGCTTCTTTGATCAGTGATTTAGGGTAATCATTTTGTTCTGCCAAACCTCCACAGGCCAGAGATGCTGCAGCAAAGGCAGAGCAGCAAAGCCCAGCCTGGATTCCAGGCAGCTCTTCAGGAGAGGCTCTGGGGAGGTCTTTCCCTCAGCTCAGAGGAGGGGGAAGCAGCAGGGCTGGAGATGCCAACAGAGCTTTGTTTGTCTGGGGGCTTGGGCTGCTGGAGCTTTATTTCCTCAATCCAGGAGGAGCAGTTGGAGCTCCTGCAGCTCCTCTGAGCTCCCAGCACAGCTCCTTGGTTGCTTTGTCCTAGCCTCCAGCCTCCTCTCCCCGGCAGAAGGGGCTGGGAGGTGCAGATGTCCTCCCTCTCCCCACACTGGGCTGGCAGCCCTGTGAGGAGCTGCAGCCTGAGCTCTGCCTCCTGTGCTGCTGCTGCACACCCAGAGGCCATGGAATGCTGGAGCTCTTTGGGTGGGAAAAGACCTCTCAGATCATCGAGGTGACCTTTGAGGGTCCCTTGCAGCCCAACACAATCTGTGAGTCCAATCCAAACACCAAACCATGTCCCAGGTCCATGGCCACATCTTCCTTGCGCTCTTCCAGGCATGGGCACTCCACCACCTCCCTGGGCAGCCTGTGCCTATCCCTAACCACTCCTGGCAGCACAGAAATTGTTCCCCATCTCCAACCCAACCCTCCCCTGGCACAATTCCAGGCCATTCCCTCTCCTATCTCCTGAGACTAGTGAGAAGAGGCCAAGCCTCACCTGGCTGCGGCCTCCCTGCAGGTTGGCAGCTCTCCTTCTGCCCCTCCTGTGGCACTGGGGGCAGAGGGAATATGGAACTTAATGACTGCTCACTGGCTGGGAGGTGCTCTGTCTGGAGAAGAACTGAGATGGCAGGACCAGAGCTCTGCTGCTTGGAGCAGAGGGGATCTGCTGAGAGACAAAGCTGGGTGAAAGGAGGGGAGGGAATCTGCTAGGGCTGGGACCTCTACAGCTTTAGACACAGAGAGAGCTGAAGTGTCCAGAGACTGGGGCCAGGCTCTGCTCAGTAGTGCCCAGGGACAGCACAAGGGGCAGTGGGCACAGACTGGAGCCCAGGAGGTTCCACCTAAAGAAGAGGAGAAAGTTGTTTGTTGTGAGGGTGCTGGAGGCCTGGAGCAGGCTGCCCAGAGAGGCTGTGGAGTGTCCTTGTGTGCAGAGCTTGCAAGGCCAGCTGGGCACTGTGCTGCTGGGCAAGCTGCTGTGGGTGCCCTGCTTGGGCAGGGGCTGGCTGAGCTCCAGAGCTCCCTTCCAGCTCCCACTCAGTGAGTGCCATGCAGAGCTGAGCAAGAGAAGACCCTTGCAGGCTTTTTCTGTGGCAGGGTCCTGATTTATCTGCAGCAGTGCCTAAGGTCAGAGAAAGCAGATGTGGAGCTGGGGCTCTGAGAGCCTCTGCAGCAGGAACTGACTTCAGAGCCTGCCTCAGTTCTGCTGGTTTGTTTGTTTGGGAAGAGGAAGGCAAAGCTGTGAGTGAGAGCAGTGGGGGAAGCACAGCCTCGTGGTCTCCATGACCCCAGCAGTAATGAGCTGCAGGGCTGTAACAGGGGGGGCAAACCTCACTCCAGGCTCATTCCTGGGGGCTTGCAGAGTCGAGTTTCAAGAAGGAGGAGGTGAGAGTGGCCCAGGCAGTGTGAGCTGCTGTGAGACTCCCTGAGGAGGGGGAGCACAAAGTCAGCTTGGAGGAGGCCTGAGGCTCTCTCTCTGCAAAGGTTCCCATCTCCAGAGGGAAGAGGCAGCAGGGGTGTGGTGCCCTCCATGTGCACATCCTTGGAGGCAGGAGCTGGTGCCACAGAGCACCTGGCTGAGGAGCAGCACTGGGAGGATGAGCTGCGTGGAGCAGGAGTTAGGGTCCATGGGTGGTACTGTCCTGGGGGCTCAGCAGCCTTTGGCAGCTGATGTGGAGGAAGTGCTCTTGTCATTGGGCTTCAGCCCCCACAGCTCCCACCTGCCCACCCTGGGTGGGGCAGGGCTGAGTGGCTGCCAGCAGGGTCTGAGGGCTGTGTGGCACCAGAAGGGCTGTGTTGTGGTGTGCAGAGCTTTGGCCCATGGCTCTGTGATTCTCTAGGTGGGAGAACAAGAGGAGATGGCCTTGAGCTGCACCAGAGTGGGGTTAGGTTGGAGATGAGGAACAATTTCTGTCCTGTGAGAGTGGTCAGGGACTGGCAGAAGCTGCCCAGGGAGGTGATGGAGTCTCCATCCCTGGAGGTGTTCCAGAAAGCTGTGGGCATGGTTTGGTGGCCATGGTAGGGTTGGGTTGCTGGCTGGACTGGGTGGGCTCAGAGAGATTTCCCAGCCCAACCAAGCCTGTGACCCTGCTCTGGTGTTCCTCCTCAGGAGCAGTTACTCATACCCAGGCTTCCCCCTCCTGCACCTCTCTTTGCCCAGCTGCTGGCTCTGTGAGGCTCCTTTGCCACCAGGGTGTGAGTCAGCTGCTTGCTGCCAGCCTGCCCTTCTCCTGGGGGACTGCAGCTGCCAGCATGGCTTTCACCACCTGTGGAATGCTGGTGGTGAAGAGCCTCAACCAAAAGCAGGGAAGGGGATAAGAAATGTTCCCAGAGACAATTTACTGCTGGAAAATATTTATCAGGTGTTCTAATCTGACCCCAGAAGCTCTCCATCACTTTAGCTCTGGCCAGAGGGCCAGGACTCAGCTCAGGGGGCAGCCTGCTTGCTAACAGAATGTTTCTGGCTCTCTGAGGAGCAGAGCTTCAGCTCCAGGTGAAACACGAGGAGACCTCTGTGAGCTGAGCAGAAAATGAGAGCTTATTAGGCAGTGCCAGGGCTGCTGGAGCTGCTGCTCGTCGGCACAGCTTTGGGTCCTGCTGGGACACTCCATTTAGTGCTGCCCTGGCCTAGGGTCTTCTGTGCTCCTGAAATGAGGCAAATGGAGACCTCTGAAAGGGGGTGGTGAGAGGAGCCTGGAGGAGAGGGCAGAAAGGTCAGAAGGAGGCGGAGATGGGGCAGAGGAAGGCAGAGATGGAGCAGATGAAGGCAAAGCCAAAGCAGTTGTTACCTGTGCTGACATCAGAGCTCAGTTTCAGAGAACCCCATCACAGTGGGGGCTGGAAGGAACCTCTGGAGCTCACCTAGCCCCTGCCAAAGCAGGGCACCCACAGCAGCTTGCCCAGCAGCACAGTGCCCAGATGGGCTGGGCAGTTCTGCATACAAGGAGACTCCACAGCCTCTCTGGGCAGCCTGCTCCAGGGCTCTGCACCTTTACACCAAACAACTTTCTCCTCCTGCTCAGATGCAACCTCCTGGGCTCCAGTCTGTGTCCCTTGCCTCTGGTGCTGTCCCTGGGCAGCACTGAGCAGAGCCTGGCCCCAGCCTCTTGCCCCCCACAGCTCCTTTGTGTCTTGCTGAGCATTGCTCAGCTGCCCTCTGGGGCTGCTCTTGTGCAGGCTCTCAGCCCCAGGGCTCTCAGCCTTTGCTGCTCCCAGAGCTGCTCCAGGCCCCTCAGCAGCTCTGCAGCCTGCCCTGGACTCTCTCCAGCAGTTCCCTGTCTCTCCTGAACTGGGGAGCCCAGAACTAGACCCAGCCCTCCAGCTGTGGCCTCAGTAGAGCAGAGTAGAGGGCAAAGAGAACCTCCCTTGCCCTGCTGCCCCACTCTTCTTCGTGCACCCCAGGACACCTTTGGGCTCCTTGGCCACGGGGGGCTGTTGCTGGCTCATGTTGACCTTGTTCCCCAGCACTCCCAGCTCCTTTCCCAGGGAGATGATTCCCAGCAGGTGCCCCTCACCCTTCCTGCTGCAGAGGGCTGCTCCTCCCCAGCTGCAGGACCTTACCCTTTCCCTGTTGAACTCCATGAGGTTGCCCTCTCTCACCCCTCCAGCCTGGCCAAGCAGTGAGTGAAGCTCTGTGGTCTGCTCAGTGCACTCCAGCACAGGAAATCATCACTCATTAGGCACTGCACAGCCTGCAGAGGTTACAGCTCCTGCCGTGCTCAGCAGCGAGGGGAGAGCCTCAGAAGTGGAGCTGAGCTGGTACCCAAGGGCAGCTGAGCTGCTGCTGCTCCATATTCAGTGGCAGCCCTGCTCACTGGGGGCTGCTGAGCTTTGACAGCTCTCCCCACCCCCATGCCTTGAACTTTAAGTAGGTGTTTTTCCCTGCCTGGAGCTTTGGATTCTGGAACTTAGGATGGAAAATAATTGGATAGAAGGAGAAAATGAGAACCTTCAGCTGGGGCCTTCCTCTAATGGGTTTCAGCAGCAGAGGCAACCTGCTTGGCTCTGTGATGCTGAGGTGCATGAAGAATGCACAGCACAGGGCAGGGGCTGGATGGCCTTGGGGATGGAGCCAGGCTCTGGGCAAAGAGCAGGGCAAAGGTGGCATCCACAAAGTTTCATCTGCTGGGGTTTTGGGCTGTAAGCTTCCATCACCCCCAGCAAGGCTGCTGGGGCTCTGCTTCCTGAAGAGTTCTGAGTGTATTGCCTGCTTGCAGGGAGCTGCTCACAGAGCAGAGGCTGGGGGCTGTTTCGGGGTGGGGGGGGACGGGACACCTCTGCTGAGCACCCAGGATGTGGCTGCCCTGTCCCTGTATCCCAGAACCCCCACATGGCTCAGGTTGGGAGGGGCCTCATCTCCTCCAACTCCTGCCACGCCCAGGGACACCTCTCAGCTAGACTCAGCTGCTCAAGGCCTCATCTAGCCTGGCCTGGAGCACCTCCAGGGAGGTTGTGGAGCACAGAATCACATTCTCCTGCTCTCATAGAATCAGTCAGGGCTGGAAGGGACCTCAAGCATCACCCAGCCCCAGCCCCCGTGCCATGCCCAGGGACACCTCACACTAGATCAGGCTGCCCACAGCCTCATCCAGCCTGGCCTTAAACACCTCCAGGGATGAGGCTTCCACCACCTCCCTGGGCAACCCCTGCCAGGCTCTCACCACCCTCATGCTCAACAACTTCTTCCTAACATCCAGGCTGACTCTCCCCATTTGCAGCTTGGTTCCATTCCCCCCCAGACCTGACAGCCTCGAAAGTCCCTCCCCAGCTTTCTTGCAGCCTCCTTCAGACACTGCAAGGCCACAATAAGGTCCCCTGGGAGCCTTCTCCTCTGCAGACTGAGCAGCCCCAACTGCCTCAGGTTCCCCTCATAGGAGGACTCTGAAGCCAAGGCTGTGCTGCAGCCCCTGGCTGAGGCTTCCTGCAGGACGAAGGTGCAGGGAGCTGTGCCTGTGCTGGGGCCAGCAGGGAGCTGTGCCTGTGCTGGGGCCAGCAGGGAGCTGTGCCTGTGCTGGTGCCAGCAGAAGCTGTGGGAGGGGAGGCTGCTGCCCACCCAGTCCTGCCAAGTCCTCCTGCCAGTGGCAGTGTCGTTGCCTGTCCCCCGGAGCTCCCGGGGGCGCCAGGGGCAGAGGGCACTGCCGCTGCCAGCCGCTGGCACCAATGCTAATCACTTAATGGGGCAGCAGAGCTCTGCCAGGCTTCCTGCAGCTGTCTGCCAGAGATACAAATCTACCTGGGGATGAGCAGCAAAGCAGCCCTGAGAGGAGATCAATTCCAAAGGCAGAGACTCCTCAGAACTCTCACCCAGCTCTGGAGATTTGTGCAGAGACAGCAAAGAGAGGCTGGGCTGCAGCCTGAGTGCACTGCCAGGGCTCCTGCAGGGATGGCCAAGTGCTGCCCAGGACAGAGGCTGCCCAAGGAGACGCAGCAAGGGGAGGACAGAAGCAGAGCTCTGATGCTGAGGGTGGGGAGAGCCTGGCCCAGGCTGCCCAGAGAGGTGGGAGCTGCCCCATCCCTGGCACCAGCCCCAGCTCCGGCTGCCTGGGGCCCTGAGCAGCCTGCTCTGCTTGGGGCTGTCCCTGTTGGACTGGATGGGCTCTGGAGGTCCCTTCCCACCCAAAGTATTCCATGATGGTATGATTTGGGCAACAGATCCTGCTCTGGTCACTGCTCGTGCCTGAGCTTGCTGAGCTCCACTGCTGGGCCCTGCAGGCAGCGCTCCCTGAGCACCCCTGCCCACCCTGCAGGGCACTGCCCACCCTCTCCTCTCCACCACGGCAGAAGCTTTCAGCTTCCCATTGTGCCTGTGGCTGTGTGAAATGAAGCTGAGCCAGCGCCGGGGGTCTGGCCTGAGGGCTGTAGGGTAGTGCTGGGTGACCCTCCTGAGCTGTGGGCAGCCAGGGGCAGTGCAGACAGAGGTGACAAGAGCAGAACCAGAGCCACCTGACCCTCCAGTGCTGACCTCACCTGGTTCTAATGGTGCTTTAAAGCCTTGTGTGGAAAGTGTTCTAGTCAGAGCTGTCACACAGCCACAGAACTGGCTTGGTTGGAGAAGCCCTTTCAGATGCCCAGTCCAAGCCTTCTCTGGCTCTGCCCAGGCTGGGGCTCAGCCATGGCCCTCAGCACCACAGCTCTGCCTCTCTGAAACACCCCCAGGGATGGGGATTCCACCACCTCTCTGTTCCAGGCTTTGAAAACCCTTCCAGTGAAGAAGTTTCCTCTAGTTTTCAATATTGTTTGATCCCAGCCATGTTTCCCTCCCCTGGGATGGTTTTTTTTAGCATCTGAACCTTTTCCCTCTCATGCCACCAGAGAAATCTGCATCTGCATGGCAAGCCCAGAGCTGTGCCTGGCTCTGCTGCTTTGGGACCAGCTCTCTCCTCTTAGAGCATTTCTACAGAGCCCCTGAAATCACAGTCACAGAGTGCCAGGCCTTGGGGAGGACCCCCAGAGGTTGTTGAGTCCAAGCCCTCTGCAGAGCAAATCTTCATGTTCTGTACAAGAATCACAGAGCAGTTTGTGTTGGGAAAGCTCTCGGAGATCACTGAGGCCAAGCATCAGCCCAGCAACTCTGTGCCCACCAAACCTTGTCCCCAGGTGCCACCTGGCACACCTGGCCAGGACTCTTGGTGTGTCACCTGCGTTTGGCTGGGCATGGCCATGGCAAAGGGTGACAGAAATGTCTCAGCTGTAGCCTTTCCACCCAGGGCTCACTGCTGTCACTGTGCTGGGCTCCAGCAGGAGCTGCAGCTGAGCTGCCTGCCAGGGCCACTCTGGTTTGCTCACTTCCAGTCCCCCAGAGGGAAGCCTGAGCTGGACCATCAATTAAAGCTGAGGAACATCAATACCTGTCTGGGAGGAGGGCTCCAGAGGCTGCAGAGCTGTCTCTGGCCATTACAGCTGTCCACTGCTGAGGCTTCTGGGTGACCTTCATCCTTCCCAGCTCTCATTAAATATTAAAAGGTGAAAAGGAAGCCAGCAGCAGGCTTGAGCTGGTTCCTGGTGAACCTCTGCTCCCAGGGAAACAAGGAGGAGGCTGTGCTGGGTTAGTGTCCATGTGAAGGCTTCTCCTGGGTGCACAGCACCTTGGGCACAGTAGCTGTGGTGAGGAGATGTTGCCTTTCCTCCTCACACTGATGGTCCTGGCCCTTCATCATCCTCACAGCCTCCACTGGGCCCTCTCCAGCAGTTCCCTGTCCCTCTTGAACTGGGGAGCCCAGAACTGGACACAACCCCCAAGCTGTGGCCTCACCGGGGCAGAGTAAAGGGGGAGGAGAAGTTGCCTTGGCCTGCTGGGCACACTCCTGCTCCCCAGGAGATCATTGGCTCTCCTGGCCATGAGGGCACACTTGGACAGCTGCCACCTCTGTCTGCACCCTCCTGGTGTGGGCCACAGCTTGAGGGAGCCTGCAGCTGCAGCAGGTGCAGGGATGGAGGGATGCATGCATGGGTGGAGGGAGGGATGGATGGGTGGAGAAATGGATACATGGATGGATGGATGGAGAAATGGATACATGGGTGGGTGGGTGGATGGAGAGATGGATACATGGGTGGGTGGATGGGTGGGTGGAGAAAGGGATACATGGATGGGTGGATGGA
>WBNM01008524.1:0-12595 GCA_013399055.1 Ramphastos sulfuratus | reverse complement strand
CTCTGTGGCCTCCTCTAGACTCTTGCCAACAGCTCTGTGTCCTTCCTCAGCTGGGGACACCAGCACTGGAGGCAGGATTAGATATTTGTATGAAATCCTTTAGCTCCCAAACCAGATAAAAGAATAAAACAGATTAGTCTCTTAAGAAGTCTCTTATGAAGTCTTTTCTTTGCTAAAAAAAATGATTGCTTTCGCTCTCAGTTTTAGCAGCTGGAACCTCAGCAGAACACAGACCCCTCTGTCCTTCACCAGAATTTAACTGGGCATTACAGCTGACTCCTAACATTCTCCTGTCTCTAATGAGGGCCTTAGGGCTCTTTGTTTAAGTCTAACAATCAGTTAGACAATCCAATCAGTCCCAGTGAAAGATCAGATGACCAGAAGCACTCATTTCAGTTTCACACTCTGAGTGCAGAGCTCTGCAGCAGTATTTCCTAGACTCAGGATGGTCAATGTTACCCTGGATGACTTGGTTTGTTCTCAGTTGTTCTAGGAGCCAATTCCCTGCTTTTCTGTTTGAATTCTGTTTTGTACTACTGCATATAAATAACAGTGGAGCTGATCCTAGCTGGAGATCATCAAAAGAAATAGAATTGTCAGGGTTGGAAGGGACCTCAAGGATCATCCAGTTCCAACACCCTGCCATGTGCAGGGACACCTCACACTAGATCAGGTTGCCCAGAGCCACATCCAGCCTGGCCTTATCTGGAAGAAAGGTGGAGCTGGAAGTGGAGGAGTAACTAGTGTCACAGAGATGAAATCACAAAGGAGAACAAACCAAAGGAAGGGTTTTTTTCTCCTTTTATATTGTCTTTCTCTCCACATAAGGTTATTTTTGTGTGTACAATGACCAAAAGGTTATCTTATTTGTGAAACTTAGAGGAGCAATACCAACCTTAATTACATCATGAGGAATGCAGGAGCTTGTTTCCTTGAGTCTGGAAATGGAACTGTGACAGAGACCTCCTATCACTGCCATTAACGTATTGAAATTCTGCAACTGGTGGAGCTTCTGTACCCAGAAAAAGCCCAAACAAAAACCCCAACAGTATTTAGTGAAGGTTCAGGTTTTTCACTCAGCACATTCAAATTCTCTATTTCCTCCTGTCTTCCTCTAGTCTTAAAAAACGTTTTGTGCCACCATCCACCTGACTTCACCCATTCTGGCAATGAGTTGGGACTTCACTGGGTGTAACAGGTACCTATTCCACTGTCATTAGAGCAGATATTCACTCTGCAGACACACATTCACTCTGTAGACACACTTCAGTTTTCCAAGTACTTCCTCAGTACTTCTCCCTCCTCCCACAGCCTACCACAAAGAGGAAGCACTGCCTATGATCTTGGTGATGACTGCAGTTGAGTTAGCATGCAAAAAATCACCAATAGCACCATGGCTTTGCTTCTATCCAGCAAGGTGTGGCTGGTAGGTGTGCTTCTAATTGCAGTCAAAGGCATGAGAGTGCTTCACGCTCTGGGAAGTGCAGTCCCAGCTTGGACTCTCAGCAGCCAATGCAGAAGCAAGCCTGGGTTTTGTCTGAATGGATATGAGAAAGCCATGGTGCCACTGCAACATCTGAACACCTGGTATGAACCAGGAGACCAGTCCCAATGCTCCCAGTTGGTTACCCAGCAGCAACTAAAAAGCTGTTCCAGGGAACCACAAAATAAGCATCACACCTGTCCAGACTTAACTGACCTGTGCAACATGAATGAACTTGATGAAGACTTCAGCCCGAAGCTGTGGTGTTGGTCTGCTGAGAACCATGAGCTGCACCCACTGAGAGATGCCATTGCAAAGAGCAATTGATCTTTCCATGGTTGGGTTCTCCTTCACAGAGCTGTTCACAATATAGTTCTGATAATCTGAGAACTCAATAAAAATGGAAAAGTAAATGAAAACTCATCTGAAGTTTCACATTCCTCATGACCCACACACAGAGGAAACACAAGAGAGATTTTACACCTTAAATAACCCCAAGGCTAAAATCTCTCCTTTGGCAAAGCCCTATTCAGTTCAAAACAGGAAGTTTCATTTCATTCACTGGAAACATCTTTTTGTCATTATTTATAGCACAGCTTTCTCATCATGCACCCAGGGTGGGCCAATCCTAGACACCAGTCCAGGCTGGAGGATGAGGAGATGGAGAGCAGCCCTGCAGAAAAAGACTTGGGGGTGCTGATGGATGGGAAGCAGGACAGGAGCAAACAGTGTGAGCTTGCAGCCCAGAAGGCCAGTGGCAGAGGGGCCAGAAATGGAGAGAAGGGATCCTGCCCCTCTGCTGTGCTCTGGGGAGACCTCACCTGCAGTGCTGCATCCAGCTCTGGAGCCCTCAACACAGGAAGAACATTATACAAGTATGTAACTGTTGGACCTCTGTGACACATCTGACACTGACTGCAGTCACCCTTGCTGTGCTCATGAACCATTAATGGCTTCATGTCTGCAGAGAACTTGCAAATGTTAGGAGTTACATAAGCTCTGCATATCATTACTGCCTACAGGCAGCAATCTCTGCATGACTTTGGTTCTGTGACCTTTTGAATTCAACACAGAACACGAAGAGTCAGCTCAGAATGAAGTGCACTAACACGTGGCTGTGGAATCCTCCAGAGTCTACTGAGAGCCCTTTCCCTTGCAAGGCTTTATCTGCAAATGGTAGGCTTTAAAATACAAAAAAAACCACCTCCAAAACAAACAAACAAATAAATTTCAAAAAATATAAAATAACAACAACAAAAGAAAACTAAACAAAACCTACAAAACCCAGCACTTTGTCTCTCACTGCTGTCACACTGAGAGGTGCCCCTGCCCATGGCAGACAGGTTGGAGTAGATGATCTCTAAGGTCCTTTCCAACCTAACCCATCCTGTGACGTGTCACTGCTCTCAGGTTTCAGTCTCCAATGTTCACTGTAACAAGTCTGAACAGCAGCAGTGCTGCAGCACACAAAGATCCAAGTGAAACCAAGGTGCACAGCAAAGTTGGCATCTTAGCAGCTACCACCGCAGCCCAGAAAGCAAAACAAAACCTAAATGAAATAAACCCTTAAAAATTGTTTGTGTACTTGAAAGCTTGCCTAAGAAAATATTTTGTACCCCCATTTCCTCAAGTGCTTTGTTATCTCCAGTCTTTATTTTGTGATGTACAACCCAAAATGGCAAGCAGAGTGCACTGGGCATATTCTGTGATGCCAGTTCATAGTCACCACACAAGACCACTGCTCTGTTTCCTACAGCCACAGGAGGTTGGCATTCTAGCAGAGTANGTATTGAGGACTCCAGAGCTGGATGCAGTAGTCTAGGTGAGGACTCAGCAGAACAGAGTAGTGGCAGAATCCTCTCTCCAGATCTGTTGGGAATGCAGCTTTGGATGCAGCCCAGGCTGTCATTGGCCTTATGTGCTGCAGGCTCACACTGCCTGCTCTTGTCCAGTTTGTCACCCTTTAGCACCCTGAAGTCCTTTCCCACAGGGCTGCTTTCTCGTTCTCCAGCCTATATTCTAAGTTCCCTTCACCCCATTTCAGACTGGTTACAGACTTGAGTCAAAGGAAGCTGCTGGCTCCTGACACCACTTGCTCTAACAAGAAGAGATTAGTTGAAAGAGAATTGGATGCTTTGCTCCTCTTCCTTCCAACTGCCCCTGCCCAAGCTCTGTTGCACACCTGCTTAAGAGGTATCTCTCTCAGATAGTCAGAGTAAACATTGCTGGCCACTTCTCACATAGCAGCAAAACAGAGTCCTGACAAGCTCTGCTTGTCCAACAGCTTGCACTGCAGGGCTAATCTTGTAATTCCACCTTCTCCCACCTTGTCTGTGTCCTTCCCATCTTTGTTTGAAATAAACAAACAAGAATCACTTACTGATATTCTCCTGAAAGACTTAAACTCCAGGTAGGTGAGGTGGTCTGACAGCTCCTCTGGCTCCAGGTGATCAAAGAGAAGGGACACTTTCCTTTTCTTACTGCTGTTGGCCTTGACACGCTGTGTGAGCTTCCTAGACCAATCCCTAGAATTTCTTCAGGAGGAATTTTGAAACAGGATCACTCTCAGTTATTTTCTGAAGAGCAAACTTTCCCTTTCTTCCTAACATAAAAGCTAACACATTTTTCCATGCCTTAACTGCAGTAAGAAGTTAATTATCTGAATTTCTAATCAGCGAGCTGCTTTCATGAATGAGATACTCTACGACAAACCACTCCTGTTGCTCTTTATTGCACTGACATAGGGTGCAAGGACAGTACAGCTGTGCTACTAAACAGCATGAGACCACAGACCGCATCTCTAGACCTGCTGTCTGTAACTTTGACTTCACTGAACACATCCCCACTGCTCCACCATTTAATCATTCCTGCAATTTTCTTGACCAGTCTCTGAGTATGAACTGTCCTCACATCTTCTCTGCCCATAGAGTAATGAAATCTAATTGGATTTGTAAAATTAAATAGCATCTTCATGAGGNTACCTCATGGCTGGGGTTTGCCAGCAGCACCAACCTTCTGCTGTGTGTGTGTCAGTTTGGACAGATCTGACACTTTCAGAGTTCAGTGAATGTCAAGGAGGGGAACAAAGTGCCACTGTAAGTACTTTTGTATTTTCATTCAATATAAATATATATATAAATATATATATATATAAAAAGAAAGAGAAGCTCACTTCAAGCTCTCATCCAATCCAATTTCCCAGCACTTTCTGGAATCTCAGGGATTTACAGAGTCCTGGAGTGTTTTGTTCTTGGGATCATGTTGCTCCTAAGGGGAGCCTTAGAGCAAGCCTCCCAGCACTTGAATGGGGCCTACAAGAAAACCAGAAAGGGACTTTCAACAAAGGTTTGTAGTGATAGGACCAGAGGGAAGGGATGGAAGCTTGAGGACGGCAAATTTAGAGTGGAGATTAGGAAGAAATTCTTTCCAGTGAGGGTGGTGAGGCACTGGGACAGTTTGCCCAAGGATAGTGTGGTTGCCCCCTCCCTGAAGGTGTTCAAGGTCAGGTTGGATGAGGCCATGAACAACCTGGGCTAGTGGAAGGTGTCCCAGACCATGGCAGAGGATTAGAACTGGATGATCTTTAAGGTCCCTTCCAACCCAAACCTTTCTATGACTCTTAATCTCTCACAGCCAGATAGAAAATGTGTGCCCAGTTCTGCTCTGCTTTTGCCTGTGCACTTCCAACTGAAGTAGGAATGGACACTGTTACAGTGTTCCACAGAACTGTCTGACTCATTTCACAGGGAAGGTTCTCTACCAAGGAAGAGCTCTATGATGTATAGCTGCAGGATTTAGTCTTGACAGGACAAGCACTTCTTGCCTATAACTAAAACAGTACCAAGAGTCTGGCCATGTAATAAACTTTATCGTCTCGGATGTTAAAAATATAAATGCAGTTTTTTCTCCCCCCACACTGTTACCCCATCAAAATGTATTCTCCCTTCTCACTGATTTCCAAGTGATCTTTCAAAGCCATTAGGCTTTTGAAGCTCTCTGGATGGAGTAAAATTTACCTAAGCTAAAGAAATCAGCACAAAATCTACTCAGCAGTTAAATGCAACCCAAACCACTCCTCTATGCAATACATATTTTTAATTTATAATGACCTATAACCTTTTCTAAGGAGAGATAATATTGACTTATTCACATTAACCCACTAAAGAACCATAGTCCTGCAGTACTGCAGAGAGACATTTGAACAAAAGAATTTCAGAGCAAAAGGTGTTGGGTTTTTTTCCCCCCTATTGAGCCTTTGGCACTCACATTTGAGTTGTGTCAATCAGGCGACAGTGCAGCTCCTCCCCGTTGGCTTTAACCAGCTGCTGAAATTCCTCCATGGTTGTGGATAGCTTAGAGTCCATTTTGAACATAACCCAGAACTCTGTAATCCAGTACCTAGTGCAACACAGAAAACACAGAAACACCACAATAGGCATCGTGCTCTAACATCACTGAGGTTGGAATTTGGATAGCTGCTCGTGTTTGAGTTGTGCCTCTTCTTCACCACCTCCAAAGGCTGATTCTTGGTTTTAGATCCTCTCCTAGGCTACCTTGATTTTATCAGAACTAAACATTTCAAGATTAAATATTACTTTAAAATCATCTGGTTTAATGCTGCACAGAGTTAGGAAGGCACTGCAGAGAGATCTGGACAAGTTAAATCCATGGGCTGAGGTCAGTGGACTGAGTTTAACAAGACTAAGTGCTGGTTCCTGCACTTTGGCCACAACAACCCCGAGCAACACAAGTTTGGGGCAGGGTGGCTGGAAAGCCTGCACTGTGGGGGTGCAGAGTGAGAAAGCCTTGGTGCTGTGCAGCCACTGCTCAGCAACAGCCAAACATTGCTGTGCTCTACTCACAGGCAAAGCACAGCAGCACAGGGGCTGCTCTGAACAAAGCTCCATCCCAGCCAGATGCAGCACACCCATGCATGGAAAAATGGAAACGCACATACGTGTGAATTTGACTGGAAGCAAACCTGATCCCAGATCACCTCAAACACCAAAGCTTTCTGCCCTAACCAATAATCTGCTTGGAGCTCATAAAATCAGCACCATTTACAATAAATTTTACTTTCCTGCTACTACTTATATCCCATTTTGTGTGTAAAAAAAAAAAAAAAAAAAGTATTATATCTTACATCTATCATCAGTGTTCCTTTTTTTTTCTCCCCTCTTTTCTATTTTCTCTACAACATCGAAATATATTTAATAATAATAAAGAACCAGGATTATTATTAGAATTACTAAGAATTACCTACTGAACACAATAGAGTTTTGCTTGACATAAAAACAGTGGCAATGCCCCACTTAATTTTTTTAGCAGGCCTCTAGAATAGCACTAAGCAATTCCCGAGCACTGCCAATCCAGCCTTTGTTTGGTGTAAAGCTGCTAAAGGGAACCTTGAAAAGCTGAAGCAGTACAGCTGCTTCTCTTCTCAGTGGCAGCTGAAGATGCTCTGAAGCATTAGGCATGGTACACGGAGAGCCACAGACTGGTAGCTACAACAAGGAAGAACATTCTTACCTCACAAAATAGCAAATCTTTACACAGAGGATGGAAGATTTCTTTTCTAAGGCATTCAGGTATGTAGAAAACTGTTAAGGAACACCACAGTCACTCCCAGAGGCTATGAAACACAACAGGCCACAGGAATCAGTCTGCTGACACCATACAATAGCAGATCAGGCTTTGCTCAGGTGTGTACAAAGCATTCCAAGGATCATTAGCAGAAGTCAATGTCCCTGTCCAGTCCACAGGGGGTTGGAGTGGATGTCCTTTAGAGATCCCTTCCAACCCAGACCACTCTGTGATGTCCTTTAGAGATCCCTTCCAACCCAGACCATTCTGTGATGCCCTTTAGAGATCCCTTCCAACCCAGACCATTCTATGATGACCTTTAGAGATCCCTTCCAACCCAGACCATTCTCTGATGACTTTTAGAGATCCCTCCCAACCCAAAGTATTTTATGATGGCCTTTAGAGGTCACTTCCAAACCAGACCATTTTATGATGGCCTTTAGAGGTCCCTTCCAACCCAAACCATTCTACAATTTTAAGTTTATTGTCAAGATGACTACTAGGAGTAATATTGATGTAGCTGTCCAAGTACTGAGTAGTATTAAATAGTGAAATTATTGATTCCTTTGCACCATGCCTCACCACTTCCAACAAAACTCAGGCACTTGCGTATCTCATTAGTATTTGAAACAGTCCTACCAAATGTACCAATTATTGTTTTTGTAAAGAAATTAGTTATGATTCACTGGAACCTGTCCCACAGAGATGCTATTTTCTTTTAAACAATGGTAGAGACAAATGTTAAATGCCTCTCCTTGCTAACTTCACCCTTCTAGCAGCCTTCATTTTACTTGCTCTGATAAGTGGAAAGAAACATTCACATTTTATTCTGTCAGCTTTGTAAACTGTGTTTGGATTTTGTAGCCAGGGTCTTTTGGAGACATGGAAAATCCACCCATAACAAGGGCTTTACTTGGACTTATTATAGATCCAGTGAGGTCTGAAGAAGTTCTCAAACCTTTTGAAGGGTGCCCAACTGACTGTCTGAAGTTAGGTGGCTCACAAAGCATCCACAACCATCTAAAGTCACTCAGCTGATTTAAGGATGGAAAAAGGTGAAACAAGGACATTTGCAAGGTCTGAACTACTCAAACTTGTCCTTCCCTTTCAATCTCTTCACAGGGAACTATACACAAAAACCAAGCTTGCAAAATATGCAAAAATTGCCACATCCAACTGAGTGTTATTCATGCTATTTGTCAATCTACATTGCAGGTTCATCCTTTTCTCTGTGGATGATGATCTGAACCAAATCAATAAACAAAAAGCTCCAACCCTAACCCAAGCAAGGCCACAAATTGGCAAGGAACAAGTCTCTTGTTTCATTAGAGGAACAGGAACACATCCAAGGATTAAACACCCTCTACTTACCTATTTCAGTGTTCTCAAGTTGTCTAATAATACCTTAACAGGAGGTGGCTGTTTACAAAGGATATAGATCCATGAGTTTCTGAAGCATGTCTGCAGAGGAGATGATGAACTGATGCATGGCTAGGATGATCTTCAGCAGCTGGTTGTTCTGATAAGCATTTCCTTCTAAATCTGAAAAAAAAAAAGCAACAGCACTAGGATTGAACTCTTGGTAAGAGACTTGGGAGTGTTGGTTGCTGAGAAGCTCCCCAGGAGCCAGCAGTGCCCTCATGCAGCCCAGCAGGCAGCTGTGTGCAGGGCTGCAGTGGGGATTCTGCACCTTGGCTCTGCTCAGACCTCACCTCCAATCCTGCCTCCAGTGCTGGCGTCCCCAGCAGAAGAAGGACACAGAGCTGCTGGAGAGAGTCTAGAGGAGGCCACAAAGATGATCCAAGGGCTGGAGCAGCTCTGCGGTGAGGACAGGCTGAGGGAGCTGAGGCTGTTCAGCCTGGAAAGGAGAAGGCTCATGGGGGACTTAGAGCTGCCTGCCGGTACCTGAAGGGATCCTGCAGGAAGGCTGCAGAGGGACTTTTCATCAGTGTCCAGAGACACAACGAGGGGCAATGGTTTGAAGCTGAGGCAGAGCAGGGTGAGACTGGAGCTGAGGAAGAAGTTCTTCAGTAGGAGGGTGGTGAGACTGTGGTATAGGCTGCCCAGGGAGGCTGTGGCTGCCTCCTGCCTGGGGGTGTTGAAGGCCAGGCTGGACGAGGTCTTGAGCAGCTGAGTCTAGTTGCGAGGTGTCCCTGCCCATGGTGGGGAAGTTGGAGCAGATGAGCTCTGAGGTCCCTTCCAGCCTGAGCCATTCTAGAATTTCTCTGATGACAGCTATATGACAACAACTGTATTTCACTAACAGGTGATGATAATAGGGGAAAAAACAACTATCTCAAAACCACTCAAAGCATGCAGATAATCACACATAATGATCTCAGCCCAGCATGGCACTTAAATGCTTAGCTTCAGGCCGATGGCAGTAACCTTTGAAACTAATGAAGTGGAGAGAAAAATTCAGTTACTAGTCTATAGTAGTCAGTCCCTGGCATGACTGAACTCATCAGAGGGAATGGCAACATTCTTAAGTGCTTGTGAGGCTTTCTGTACCTCTGGTAAAGCCAGCACTGAAGTACCTGCACAGGTTAAGAGCTATGCTTAGATGTGCACAGAACGAGACACAGCACATGCAGAAACCCAGAGGTTAACCTCTGCAGGCTCCTGGTGGTGGACCAAAATGTCCCAATGGATTTGCTTGAGCTATGCATTACAGAGATTTCACTTGAAAGCTTTTGTAGGCTGCATCTTCTTCTGAGTCTCCAAAGAAACATTCTGCATCAAAAAACCCCTAATATTAAGCATCCCAGCACTGAAGACTGAGCCTGCATGGAACTGCAGCAGCACACAATTTAACCAACACAAGCACTGCCCAATATTTAATGTCAGCTTCCTGCCCAATTCTACAGAACACCCTGGAGGTGTTTAAAAGGAGACTGCATGAGGCACATAGTGCCAAGGTTTAGTTAAATAGAAGGTGTTAGGTGACAGGTTGGACTTCATCTCAAAGGTCTTTTCCAGCCTGGTTAATTCTGTGAATGCCAGGTTGGAAGTGATCCCAAGGACCACCTGGTCCAACCTTTCTAGGTGATAGTGGAGCTGAAATGAGCTGGCCCAGCACCCTGGCAAGGTGAGCCTGAAAACTGTCCAGTGTAGAGGACTCCACTGCTTTCCCTTGGGAGATGATGCCAGTGTCTGACTGATCCCAAGGGGAATTTTTTTCTTCTGGAGCTCAGCAGTAAAAGGAAAGCACTTTCCAAGTGCACACATCCTGATCCAGCAAATATTACCAAAAAAAAAAAAAAATAATTTGAGTCTGATTCTGTCTTTCATATTTCACAAATTCATAATATAAAAAAAAAACAAACACCAAAAAAAAAGAAACCCAAAAACACCAAAGAAACCCACCCATAGAGCTAACCTGGTAAGAATGGGCCCTGGGGGAGAAGAGATTTCAGCTCACTTTTAGTTTCAGAACTGTCACTAGGTTCAACAGGGTGTACTGCAGAGTGCTGCACCTGGGAAGGAACAATAAAGTGCCCCAGTACAGGCTGGGAGGTGACCTGCTGGAGAGCAGACCCATGGAGAAGGACCTGGGCGTGCTGGTGGACAGCAAGGTCTGCTTGGGACAGCAATGTGCCCTGCTGGCCAGAAAGGCCAAGAGGGTCCTGGGGGGCATTAAGAAGAGTGTGTCCAGCAGGTCGAGGGAGGTTCTGCTCCCACTCTACTCTGCCCTGGAGAAACCTCACCTGGAATATTGTGTTCAGTTTTGGGTTCCCAGTTCTGGAGGGACAAGGATCTACTGGAGAGAGTCCAAGGGAGGGCTACAAAGATGAAGGGACTGGAGCACTGCCTGATGAGGAAAGGCTGAGGGACCTGGGGCTGAGAGTCTGGAGAGAAGGCTGAGAGAGGATCTGATCAATGTCTATACATATCTGAGGGCTGGGGGTCAGGAAGGGAGGGACAGAGACAGCCTCTGCTCACTTGTGCCCTGGGATAGGACAAGGACAATGGATGGAAACTGCAGCACAGAAGCTCCACCTCAACATGAGGAAGAAGTCCTTGACTGTAAGGGTCCCAATGGACTGGAACAGGCTGCCCAGAGAGGTTGTGGAGTCTTCTCTGGAGCCTTTCCAGCCCTGTCTGGATGCGTTCCTATGTGACCTGCACTGGATTCTATGGTCCTGCTCTGGCAGGACTTGGACTGGAAGATCTCCAGAGGTCACTTCCAACCCCTAATTCTGTGATCCTGTGACCAGGTCTTTGGCATCTCTGACCACTAGGTGCCAGCTGAACACGGCTGTGTGTAGCCCCAAAAGCTATGGTACATTGTCTCTGTGCCAGTGGTGACAGCAATAGGAAGAGCACTGGAGCAGGCTGTCCAGGGAGGTTGTGGAGTTTCCCTCTCTGGAGATATTCAAACCCATGTGGATGTGTTCCTGTGTGATCTGGTATAGGTGACCCTGCTCCAGCAGGGGGGTTTGACTGGATGAGCTTTCGAGGTCCCTTCCAGCCCTGACATTCTGTGACTGTTCCAAAGTGTCTCTCAGCACCTTTGCAGCACTCTCCTGGCCTCCTGCAGACTGTTTTCAGACTCGTTTTTGCTTCCGTTTGTATACCTGTTTCTAACCACAGGCCCTGCTGAGCAGAAACCACCCAGTGAGCACCAAAGCAGAGTGGAATGGGTGTGTGCCAGGCAGGCACCCTACAGAATGCTGCAGAGTGCTGCACAAGCCTTGGCTCTGCTTCACTGCAAACTCACTCAGCCAAACTCAGATAACCACTGGCTGTGTGGCTTTCCCTCCTGCACATGCCCCTGCTGCACTAAGCCATTTTAGTAAGTGTCCTCTGCAGCAGCAGTATTTAACCTCAAGAGTGAAAGCAGAAAGACATTTAGAGCTAAATGTTTCCTACTTGGGGGTAAGCAAAATAGGAAGCCACAAATCTCTCTTATGCTCTAAGATCTGGGGGAGAAAACTGTAGTCCTTGTTCTTCCTCTACCCATTGCAACTTAAGTAAATCATTGATAGGACATTTAAAGGTTGGTGTGGAGCAGCTCTGCTGTGAGGACAGGCTGAGGGAGCTGGGGGTGTTCAGCCTGGAGAAGACTCCAGGGGACCTTGGAGCTACCTGCCAGTAGCTGAAGGGATCCTGCAGGAAGGCTGCAGAGGGACTTTTCATCAGGGTGTCTAGAGACACAACAAGGGGCAATGGTTTGAAGCTGAGGCAGAGCAGGGTGAGACTGGAGCTGAGGAAGAAGTACATCAGCAGGAGGGTGGTGAGATTCTGGAACAGGCTGCCCAGGGAGGCTGTGGCTGCCTCCTGCCCGGGAGTGTTGAAGGCCAGGCTGGATGAGGCCTTGAGCAGCTGAGTCTAGTTGAGAGGTGTCCCATGGTGGGGAGGTTGGAGCAGATGAGCTCCAAGGTTCCTTCCAACCTAAGCTATTTTATGATGATATTTTATTATTTATGGAGTAATACAAAACTACTAAAAACTATAGTTCCAAAAGTGTCACACTTTTAGTTCATCAGTTCAAGGTAAAGACAACCAAATTTGAGAGGTGAAAGAATC
>WBNM01008521.1:68813-112958 GCA_013399055.1 Ramphastos sulfuratus | reverse complement strand
CTGTCATTGCAAGACCTTTTCAATAGTCCCTCCCCAGCCTTCCTGTAAGCCCCCTTCAGATACTGGAAGGCTACTCTAAGGTCTCCTGGAAGCCTTCTCCAGGCTGAAGAACCCCAACTCTTGTATCCTGTCCTCATAGGAGAGGTGCTGCAGCCCTCTGATCATCTTCGTGGCCCTCCTCTGGCCCTCCTCATACTTTCCATGACCATCCAAAGAACCTATTATTACTATTATTATTAAAAGCGATGGACTGTGGTGAGATTGCTCAATATCAAAATTAATACACAATATTAATTTTGGAATAGATCCTGCCCATGCCATTACACCACCTTGCTTAGTTTGGTGTCAGAATCAAGCCCTTTCTCATTTCATGTTACATGAGAACAGAAACCAGACAATCCTGACTTCCTCATTGAGGGTTTTGGTCAAGTTAAGCTGCCACAAGTCAGCTGGTCTAGCCATTGGCATGCAGAAGGTTCCTCTCTCGTGAGTGGTTAAGCAGTATTGTTTTACACAACAACAACACACACACAAACACAAACTATTACTGCAGAATCCTTGTGCTGAGTTGTTTCAATGCTTAAAGCCTGTGGCTGGGTATGGAAGGTATCCAACACCACCAGTTACTGCACACAAACAGATGCCTTGCATTACAGTTTTGGAAATATTCCCCCTGTGGGCTTCTTCATTAGCAGTTCAGGAGAGCAACAACACAGCCCAATATCTGAATTATGAATGCCAGCTTCTGTCTGCTGCTGTGCAGCCATTCGGCCTTACCTTGAGTTCCTTTGAGTTTAATCCCAAACTGAGTTTTGAGGAATGCTGCCAAACTTTACCAACAGCACCAAAGTTAATAAGCTTCCCTTCCCTCCTCGCTCTTGTTGTAGCTTTTTAAGTTATTATTATTATTATTTGTCTTTTTTTTTTTTTCTTCTGTTGAATAATTTAGCTAACAGGCTGGCAGTTGAGTGCTTGGGAGCTGTGCTCCCTAATGAGGGAAGCAGCTTGCCAACTTTTTATCTTTCCAGTCGTTTGACTGCAAACCCAACATTGTTAACAAATCACTGTGGAATAGCCATGGAAATGCAGAACAAAACATTGTCATTTTAGCTTAAGTGGGCAAGGAAGGGAAAAAGAAGCAGAATTCCATGCATGGGAGGACAAAGGACAGAAGTGAAGTGTGCATGGAAGAAATGGATAATAATAGAAATCTCTTTGCAACCTCATTTTGTCTCGATGTCTGCAAGCATGAGGACTGGATCATAGAATCATAGAATGGTAAGGTTGGAAGGGACCTCAAGGATCACCTAGTTCCAACCCCCTGCCATAGGCAGGGACCCCTCCCACTAGTACAGGTCACTCAAGGCCTCATCCACCCTGGCCTTGAACCCCTCCAGGGAGGGAGCAGCCACAACCTCCCTGGGCAACCTGTGCCAGTGTCTCACCACCCTCACTGCAAAGAACTTCCTCCTAACATCCAGTCTAAATCTCCCCTCTGCCAGTTTAAACCCATTGCCCCTTGTCCTGTCATTGCAAGACCTTGTCAATAGTCCCTCCCCAGCCTTCCTGTAGCCCCCTTCAGATACTGGAAGGCTTCTATAAGGTTTCCTCAAAGCCTTCTCTTCTCCAGGCTGAAGAGCCCCAACTCTTGTAGCCTGTCCTCATAGGACATAGGATGGGAGAAAGGACCTTAACTCACCAAAGAGATTTGGTTGCATAGTCTCAGAGGCTGGGTGTAAGTGTAACTGTTGGCAGCCCTGCTTCTTTCCATGTTTATGAGAATGAGTTTGTACAAAGAGCTTTGTGGTTTGGGGTTTTGGTTTTTCTTCCCTTTTAAAAGCTGAGTGTTTTACATTTCATGTGCACAGATGGGATTAAAATATATAGAGAGAAATAAAAATGCCCACAAAAACAGCAAACCAGCACAAAGCAAATGATTATGTTTTGCACATTGATTAATTCCTTTTAAAATAGCACTAAGATCATCCTGGCTTGAGTTTGTTCAGATCAACATTCACACTGGTAGGTTTCAGGTGAATGTTTAATCCTTGGCCCTCCTTGCATTTGTTCTTTTCTGCATCTCTGCCTCTGCTTGATAGAGCAGAGTACAGCAGCTCTGGTTGCCTGAAGAGTCCCACTTGACCTTCAAGCAAGGATGGACATTTGCAAAGTCTCTCAGCTCTTTTGCAGGGCAATAACTGCCACAGCTTGGCAGAAATACAAGCTGTGGTCTGGATGATCAGGTAGTGAGGTGGATTGGGAACTAGTTGAAGGAAAGAAGCCAGAGAGTTGTGGTCAATAGGATGGAGTCTAATTAGAGGCCTGTGACTAGTGCAGTCCCACAGGAGTCACTACTGGGACCAGTTCTGTTCAGTGTATTCATCAATGATCTGGATGAGGGCAGAGAGTGCACTGTCAGCAAGTTTGCTGATGACACCAAACTGGGTGGAGTGGCTGCCACACCAGAAGGCTGTGCTGCCATTCAGCCAGACTTGGACAGGCTACAGGGTTGGGCAGGGAGANCCACCTAGATGCGTTCCTGTGTGATCTGGTCTAGGTGATCCTTCTCTGTCAGGGGGCTTGGACTGGATGATCTTTTGAGGTCCCTTCCAGCCCCTGACATTCTGTGTGATACTGATGTGGCTTAGACAAGTCATCTCACAAGCCAGCAGCTTGCCTGAGACCAGAGGTCTCATGTTGAACGCCTGCCCAGTGAAATTCTGCAGCTGAACTAAAGTCACACCAAGTGTTGCATCCAAGTTCAGCATCATTAACTGTGAGATGTTCTCTGCAAGCAGGGAAGCAGGGTTGTGGCTGCTCCCTCCCTGGAGGTGTTCAAGGCCAGGTTGGACGAGGCCTTGAGTAACCTGTGCTAGTGGGAGGTGTCCCTGCCTATGGCAGAGGGTTGGAACTAGATGATCCTTGAGGTCTCCTTCCCATCTTACTGTTCTATGATTCTATGATTCTAAGATACTCATCCTGGGTCTTGGGGACAAATCTCAGCAGTGGGTGTGGGATGGGATGCTTAATCTGGTTGAGATGTTTGTCTTAAATATTGGCTTAAAAATGTACATGTGAAAACCTCATATGTGGCACAAGTTTCTGTTATGTGAGATGCTGTGTAGACCTGGCTCTAAGAGACTGCCCTGATCCCAGGAATCTTGTTTTCTAATTTCTTTCCTCTTATGTATAAGCATTTATACAACATGCAGAGCACTGAGCTGAATGGTAGAGCTGGGCAAAATTTGGCATTTTTGAACTGAGCTAAACTGGCTTAATTGGAAATTAAAATCCCACTCATCTGGCCTGTAACTGCTGTTGAAATGCCCTTTGAAGACATAAGGCTGAATCGAATCAGCCTTGCTGTATGGACATCCAGGGAACTGCACCAAATTAGAGCAGTTAAACATCTGACTTGTTAATGTTTGTTTGCACTCAGAGCCTGGAGAGTGGAAACTGAGACCAACAAAAAAAGATGACAGTGGGAAAAAAAAAAAAGACAAAATGAATAACTGAGATCCCATGGAGTATTGCTCAAAATTGGTCCTCAGAGAATGGAGACTTGGAATGTTGCTTCTGGAAGGCAGCTCCCCCCTTTTGTTTGCATGGGTGTGTCACTGGGCACCCTCCTCTCTGCCTCTTACTTGTTTATAATCTATCTTCTCCTTCACATCAGTTTTGATTGTTTCTTAGTCTGTCCTTCAGCTGTTGATGGCAGGAGGCAAAATACTCTTTTGCTTTGTATAGCAGAGATGGATGTGCTATGAAGCCAGATGGCTGCCAAGATGAGCAATTGAGGGTGCCTGCACATTATTAGATGCTGTGGAGGTGATGGGAGAGTGATGGGATTGTTCCCAGCAGCAGATGGAGGAAGAAGGGTATGTCTTGATGGTGCATGATTTAAATCCACTGGGATAGGGTATGCTCAGCCCCACTCTGAGCTTAGACCCTCTCTTGGACAGCAAGATCTTAGGAATGGATTTATTGTAGACCACCTAGAGAGGTGATGGGCAGGAGTTTCCTTTGGTGCACCACTGTGGTCCTGTTGTATTTGGTTGAAGCTGAACTGATTCTCATTGTTTCTTGCTCTTTCTTGTTTGCTTCCCTCTTGCTGCTGCATTGCACTGCTAAAAATACCTAAAACTGTATCATTTACTGAGCTGCTTCCTCTGCTTGTTCTTGTTCCAGGCACAAACATCCATCTCTCTCTAAACACCTGTCTCATCTGCCCAAATTAAGTCACTGCTTCAAAGCAGAACTTCACCTTTAGGGAACCTGTTATTTTGTGATCCTGGTTCCATAAAATCATAGAACTGTCCAGGGTGGAAGAGACCTCTGAGATCAAGTCTAACCACTCACCTAGAGCTCACAATCACACCCCGACTGCTAAGCTACTACCACTAAACTGTGTCCCTCAGCCATGCATTTTTAAAATATCTCCAGGGATGGTGACCCCAGAGCCTCCCTGGGCAGCCCATTCCAATGCCTGAGAACCTTCTTTGTGAAGATTTTTTTCCAGTTATCTAACCTGAGCCTCCTCTGGCACAACTTGAGCATATTTCCTCGTTGCGTGTAAGAAGAGACCAAATGCCACCTCCTTCCAACCTCCTTTGAGGTAGTTGTAGAGGGCAANAATGTCCTTATTGTAGTGAGAAGCCCCAAACTGAACACAGTATTTGAAGTGTGGCCTCATGAATACTAACCAATACCCCAAGCCTGTAGCCCAAGTGCAGCACTTGAACCTTATTGAACCTTGTACTGTTGACCTCAGCCAACTGCCCAGTCTGTTTCCTCCTGTGCTAAGGAGAGGGCTAGGAATGAAGGTAGGGGTCGAGTTGGGTAATATCTGAAGGGAAGGGATCCTGGGGTGCATTGAGAGGAGTGTGTCCAGCAGATCAAGGGAGGGTCTCCTCTGCCTCTACTCTGCCTTGCTGAGACCTCATCTTGAGTACTGCCTTCAGTTTTGGGCTCCCCAGTTTAAGAGGGACAGGGATCTGCTGGAGAAGGTCCAGTGGAGGGCTGCAAGGATGATGAGGAGACTGGAGCACTGCCTGATGAGGAGAGGCTGAGGAACCTGGGGCTGCTTAGTCTGCAGAAGAGAAGACTGAGAGGGGATTTAATGAATGTTTATAAATATCTGAGGGCTGGGGGTCAGGAGGGGAGGGACAGGCTCTGCTCACTTGCTGCCTGGGATAGGACAAGGAGCAATGGATGGAAGCTGCAGCACAGGAGGTTCCACCTCAACACAAGGGGGAACTTCTTTCCTGTAAGGGTCCCAGAGCACTGGCACAGGCTCCCCAGAGAGGTTGTGGAGTCTCCTTCTCTGGAGACTTTCCAGGCCTGTCTGGATGCATTCCTGTGTGACCTGAGCTAGATTGTATGGTCCTATTCTGGCAGTGGGGTTGGAGTGGATGATCTCTTTGGGTCCCTTCCAACCCCTGACTTGCTGTGATCCTGTGATAATCCCATTATCCTTTAAACTGGAGGTTGGAGCATCTTGGCTTCTTGCTGAGAATTATAAAGGCTGTTTTGGATCGAGGTAAATCCTATCTGACTCCATCTTGGTTCTGTCAGTGGCCAGAAGGAGATGGCTGAAGGAAGACAAATAATCAGGACACTTTTCCTGCTGGTAACTCCCAGCCTTTGGCAATCAGCAGCTTAAGGACTTGTGAGCTGGAGGTATACTGTGCAGTCAGCAAAAGGCAGAGGTGTCTGTCCTCTTTAGGAAGGTTAAAGAGGACTTTCTATTCCATGATTCCTTCCTGTCTAGTTCACCCATGACACAACACTCCTACAGCCTTGTATCTCAGGAGACAGGCTGAGTTATAGTTGTAGTTGTTCTTGATTCAGGATGTTTCAGGGTGGGTCCTGCAGGTGATGAATTTTACTATGTGGTCTCCTTAGGCTGTAAGTTTGCAAGCTCCCTTCTGGATTTGCACTGGTGGCCCCCAGTTTGGTGTTCTGCCTGTGACCTCTTCATGGAAAATTCTGCTCTCCAGGTAACAGGAGACATCAGCAAAAACTAGAAAGAGACTCAAAAAGGGTCCCTTTGAAAGGACACTTGGATGAAGCAAAGCTGATGTCAAACAATGTAGCTTTGTTGACGATATGGGAACTATCCCAGTTCAGAGCAGGAGAGGATCTGGCTTGTCAAGTTTGGAAGCCTGTGGTGATGACAGTGGCCTAAGCTGGTACCTGACTGGGGGCTACCCAGGTACCTGAACCCTTAGGAAGGTGCCTAAGGCTTTTTGTTGTCCATATCTCCACCTGGCATTAAGGAACATCTGGCACACTATCTTCAGTGTTGAGGGATATTGTACCTAGGATGCTGCACACTTCCCTTGCTTCAAGAATTTTGACACCTGGAATTTGAAGGTGTTCAAACTTGGCAACCTTGATCTTGGCTTGCTTGCCCTTTCTGTTTGGCTCCCTGCCCCAAGGATGGGCAGCAATGGTTGCCAGCTGTGTACTGAGTCAAGAAAAGATCTCAAGCATTTTCCTTCCTGAGTTGTATTACTTTGGGATAGTGTTACTGTGTTGAAGGCATATTAGAATCATAGCATCATAAAATCATAGAATCATAGAATCAGTCAGGGTTGGAAGGGTCCACAAGGATCATCTAGTTCCAACCCCCCTGCCATGGGCAGGGACACCTCACACTAGATCATGTTGTCCAGAGCCTCATCCAGCCTGGCCTTAAACACCTCCAGGGATCAGGCTTCCACCACCTCCCTGGGCAACCCCTTCCAGGCTCTCACCACCTTCATGCTAAAGAACTTCTTCCTAACATCCAGGCTGAATCTACCCATTTCTAGCTTTGTCCCATTCCCCCTAGTCCTATCACTACCTGACATCCTAAAAAGTCCCTCCCCAGCTTTCTTGTAGGTCCCCTTAAGATTCTGAAAGGCCACAAGAAGGTCACCTTGGAACCTTCTCCTCTCCAGACTGAACAGCCTCAACTCCCTCAGTCTCTCCTCACAGCAGAAGTGCTGCAGCCCTCTGATCATCCTCATGGCCCTTCTCTGGACACCTTCCAGCACATCCATAGCCCTCTTGTCCCAGAGGCTCCAGAACTGGGCACAGTACTCCAGATGGGGTATCACCAGTATGGAGTAGAAGGGAAGGATCACTTCCCTCGCCCTGCTGCCCACACTTCTCTTGCTGCAGCCCAGGCTCTGGTTGGGTTGTTGCCTGGACTATGGTTTTTGAGATAGTGGAGCTTTAGCTTTTGTATTGACATGGTCAAGAGGCCCTTGTGCTTCATGATGGGAAGGAGAATGAGCTGACAGCATGAGACAGGGCAAGGCACTTCTCCAAATGCAAGGTATAGAAGCCTTTCCCTTGTCCTTTCCCCTTGGGCAGTGATAGGATCAGTTACACTCAACAGGATGGCTGTGCATGGAGCTGTCTCTATTCTCTGTGTCTCTGGAGACTGACTCCCATTCTGTTCTGTTTCCTTAACAAGTAGAAAATGTACTTCCCATAGAAGAGATTGGTTTTGGTTATGGTTTTGTTTTCATGTTTAGTTACAGCCCCAGATGCAATTCCATACATTTCTGTGCACGTGTTTGTGCATACAATTGCTCCAATTCTGAGCATGGCTATTTCCTATCTGTTGTGATCTGACTAGAGGTAAAAATTAAAATAAAGATGAGATTAGTTGCCGTGGTAACAGCTACCCCTGCCTCATATGACGCACACATTCTGTGAAGCAAAGGAGCACATATCAATTTGCACTCTTAATCTTTGGGACACTCAGGGTTCAGCTCTTCCCCAGGAGGTTCTCTGATGACAGCAAGTGATATCTCCTTGTTTCCACTCAGCAGGCTTCTCCTCTTTGACTTTTCATAATTCATAAGAGCTGCTGCCACCCTGCCTTGGTGGAAATAACCATAGAATCGTGGCATTGTTCTGGTTGGAAAAGATCTTTTAAGATCTTCGACTCCAACCATTATCTAATTCTGCCAAGTCTGGTGCTAAACCGTGGCCCTCAAGCACCACATCTCTGTGTCTTTTAAACATCCCTGTGGGGAGCCTATTCCAGGGTTTAAGAGCCCTTTTGGTGAAGAAATCTCTTCTAATATCCAACCTAATCCCCCCCTGGTGCAACTTGAGGATGTTTCCTCTCATCCTATCACTTGTTGACAGGGAGGAGAGATCAACACCCACCTCCCCCCCTTGCACCAACCTCCTTTCAGGAAGCCCTAGAGAGTGAGAAGGTCTTCCCTCAGCCTCCTCTTCTCTTGGTTTTGTTTAAATTTCTTTCCTAAAACATAAAAATTGCAAAGATGATGAGAAAAGTCTGGTCCAGGGGCTAGTGAAGCTGTGAGAGGTGTATTTGCCCTCCTGGGGAAGGAAGCAGTCAGGGTCTCAGAGGGCATTGTGAGAGGTGTATTTGCCCCCCTGGGGAAGGAAGCAGCCAGGGTCTCAGAGGGCATTGTGAGAGGTGTATTTGCCCCCCTGGGGAAGGAAGCAGCCAGGGTCTCAGAGAGCATCAGCACACAGGCTGTGTGTGGACTGGAGTTCTGTGGCTGATCAGTAATTGCTAATGAGGGGAAGAATTACCACAGAGGCTCAGCAGCCAAGGTTTAGCAAAGAAATGCACAAGGGAGGGCAACTCAGATTTGGGAGGCTCTCTGTTCACTTGTTCTCATGACTGTACAGCAAGGTTTCAAATGTTTCTGCTTTGCATTGAAGGAAAATAAATAGCCTGGAGTAGATGCAGTCAACCTAATGATGTCTCGTGGTGCAAGATCTCACTTGTTACATCTCCCAGCTATCAGATCTTTTAAGGTGTAGCATGAGATAAATTATTTGGTCCACAGGAGAAGAGCACAGGAAGAGATAATACAGCTGACTGCAGCTGATTGCTGCTCTCTGTCTGTGTACTTTATGGGGATAATAGGTCTTTTGGATTCTTGCTTACCAGGCACATATCCATGTTGTCTTCCAATCTGCATCTTTGGGCCCTTCTCAGAATTTGTCCCAGAGCTATTGATGATCTCTTT
The DNA here is from genome assembly GCA_013399055.1 of Ramphastos sulfuratus. NCBI lineage: Eukaryota > Metazoa > Chordata > Aves > Piciformes > Ramphastidae > Ramphastos > Ramphastos sulfuratus. Next base: position 103,950 of record WBNM01008521.1, on the reverse strand, counting down.
GGGTCCCTTCCAACCCCTGACATTCTGTGTTCTTACAGCACAAAGAGCACAGTTACGAGCCCGCTAGTAATGAAAGGCTGAAAAGGGAAGGTCTGAAAGATGTTCCTCTCTCCCTCCACTCTTCCCACAGCATTTCTTATCTGTTGTTCCCTGCCACTTTTTGTCTTGGGCTCTCAAACAAATGCATTTAAAGCCCCTATCTCCAGAAAAACCTGCTTACCTCGGGTGCTAATTTGGTATCCAGCTCAGCCACAGACTGGGCAAACCACAGACATTTTGCAAAAGGGAAGTGGGAAATAGGTTTAATACAACCTGTGTTGCTTGTAAAAAATCAATCTCTCTCCTCCACACGTGCTGGACTTCTCTTCCTGCTGATCTGTCTAGCAACTTGTGAACCTGCCTGATAGCACTCTTCAGTCTTCCTAGCTGGAAGCCCAGCTCAGGGTTTCTTGCTGCCTTCTCCAGGCGTGCAGACTTTGGCACCTGCTTGTTCACTTCAGGGAGCTGGGAACAGCTTGGGTTTTCTCAGCAGCGTGGTCAGGACTGGATCTAACTGGTCTGTTTCTAAAGTTAGGATGGGGAACCATAGGCTCTTGTGAAACATCACATCATCTGTCATGGAAAACCCATTAGGAAGAACTTTCTTTGTGGCAGTGGCTTTAAAATGCTGAAAGGGGACAAAATGTCCCAGTTTGCACAGGAGAGGCAGCAGTATCATTTGAGATGTCTCTGTTGCCACAGCTGTAAGAACAGAAATATAGTTATAATTACATTAATTCAAGTTGTGCTGCTGTTTGTGTGACTGTTTCCAGAGAGGAATACTGATTTTCCCTATTGTTTGTTTTTTTTTTTTTCCCAGACAGGCCTGACAGGGGCCAAGTCTGTACAATGCAAGAACAGATGTGCTGTGATTCCCACAGCAAAATAGACTACCCAATGTGTTTTAAAAATGCAGTCACTGACAGCAGTAGTCCTCTTCTTCAGATTGAATCTCCAGGGATTTTGGTGCTTGGAACTGGACAGGCTGCAGAGCTGTGCCCAGGCCAACCNACTGGATGTCAGGAGGAAGTTGTTTGCAGTGAGGGTGGTGAGACACTGGCACAGGTTGCCCAGGGAGGTTGTGGCTGCTCCCTTCCTGGAGGTGTTCAAGGCCAGGTTGGACAAGGCCTTGAGTGACCTGTACTAGTGGGAGGTGTCCCTGCCTATGGCAGGGGGTTGGAACTAGATGATCCTTGAGGTCCCTTCCAACCTGCCCATTCTATGATTCTATGAAATGCACCTTTTCTTTCTCTGGCATCTCTGACTCGAGCCATGTACACAGACACTTCTCCTGGGAACTGCTTTGTGCCTCTGTGCCTCACTGCCTCCAGTTTCAAGAAAAAAAAAGGGGGTAATTAATTTCCTTCTGTGTCCTTGTTTTATGTGGAACATCCAGCCTTCAGGACCTCAGCCTAGGTGTTCATGTAGCCTAACACTGAGGGACTGGTCCTTCTTCACTCTGGTTGTAACAAATCAACGTCAGTACTACAGATGTGCTCCTCTATATAGTCCAGGAGGAGTTTTAGGCTGTGGAGAACCCCTCTGGCATCTGGGAGGAGCTGGACTGTTTATTGATTTTGCTGTTTCTCCTTCTAGCTCTTGCTGCTCAGCTCAAACCCTGAGTGCAATTCCTGGGGAGCATTGCTGTAGGTTTCCTGGCACTTTGCTTTTTGGCATCTTCAGGAAGATCTCACTGCTGTTTTGTTCTGTTTTCCTCCTTTCCAGTTGCTAGGGCCTCGCTGCTAGTAGCTAAAACAAGATGCCAGCTCTGAAGGGGCAAGGTCCTTTATTCCACAATGCTCTCACCATGGCTGCCTCTTAATACAAGTGCTCTATTTATGGACTGTTAAGGACTCCTTCAGTAACGCAGAGTTCTGGATGTCTCCTTCTGGGGGCTGCAGAAAGCATTGTGTCTTCTGCTTATGGATTATCACCAAAGCAAGCTATTGTGGAACAAAGACTGTAGGAAGTATGGGGGTACTTGTGCCAACTTGTGTTCTGTACTGATGCAATTGCCTTGGCTACCTTAGCACTGAGCATTTGCAGAGCAGTGTTGGTCTGCCCTGGCCTAGACCTTCTCATTTTCTTGACAGTAGACAACTGTTGCCCTTCCTTCAGCAACAGCATTTCTGCCTTTCTGCTTAGCAACCTGCTTTCTGAAAAAAAGTGATATGAACACTCCCAAAGTGGCTGGGAGGCCTATAAAGTCTTACAGCACCACATCCTCTTCTGCTCTGAGCATCGTGATACTTAGTGTAAAAGGTGGAACCAGTGGAGGGACCAGTTCTAGTAAAACCTGGAAGAAAACCTCCCTTTAGGACAATGTCATCATAGAATCATAGAATGGTAAGGTTGGAAGGGACCTCAAGGATCATCTAGTTCCAACCCCCTGCCATAGGCAAGGACACCTCCCACTAGCACAGGTCACTCAAGGCCTCATCCAACCTGGCTTTGAACACCTCCAAGGAGGGAGCAGCCACAACCTCCCTGGGCAACCTGTGCCAGTGCCTCACCACCCTCACTGGAAAGAACTTCCTCCTAACATCCAGTCTAAATCTTCCCACTGCCAGTTTATGTCATTCATCAAAGCAGCAAACCCTGCTGCAGGAAGATGTGTGTGCTGTATGCAGGTCAGCAATGCTCATGCTTGCCTGCTGTCTTCCATGCCTGACCTTGGTATTTGTGTTGCATCTGTGTCTCACTAGATTAAGACACCTGTTCAGCTGCACCCCAGCTTGTACCTTAAAGAAAATGAGTGGAAATAACAGATTCTGACACTGGAAAAGGCTTTTAGAAGATTTTTCTGCTACCCCAAGGTGGTCTTGGTACATGAAGGTTGGGCGAGGCCTCGAGTGACCTGTACTAGTGGGAGGTGTCCCTGCCTATGGCAGGGGGTTGGAACTAGATGATCTTTGAGGTCCCCTCCAAACTTACCATTCTATGATTCTATGAATAGGATCAGTATGTGTATTTTTATGTATTGTTTGATTCATGTCTTTATAAGCTGTAGATCCATGTTCAGTTGCTATATGATTTAATAGACAGGGAAAATGAAGGCAAAGCATGACAGGGGTGGGGGGAAATGGTTGGAAAAAAAGAGCAGTTTTAGTCTCCAGCCCTACTAAAGCCTTGTGCTGTGATTCAATGCAAGCCACTTCATCACAACATGTGGAAAATGGCCAGAAAGATTTCCTTTGTGGCCAGAAAGGTTTCCTTTGTGGCACATCTGTGTTGCCTGTCAGCTGCTAGTGGGAAGTGTCCCTGCCTATGGTGGGGGGTTGGAACTAGATGATCTTTGAGGTCTCCTCCAAACTCACCATTCTATGATTCTATGAATAGGATCAGTATATGTATTTTTATATATTGTTTGATTCATATCTTTATAAGCTGTAGATCCATGCTCAGTTGGTATATGGTTTAATAGATAGAGAAAATGAGGGCAAAGGATGACAGGGGTGGGGGGAAATGGTTGGAAAAAAAGAGCAGTTTTAGTCTCCAGCCCTACTAAAGCCTTGTGTTGTGATTCAATGTGGAAAATGGCCAAAAGGATTTCCTTCATGGCACATTTGGGTTGCCTGTCAGCTACTAGTGGGAGATGTCCCTGCCTGTGGTGGGGGGTTGGAACTAGATGATCTTTGAGATCCCTTCCAACCTTATCATTCTATGATTCTTTCGTATGGGCTTGATCCTGTCCTGAAGGATGCCCACCCCAATGAGCTTGCAAGACCTGAGTATGGGATGCAGATGCTGGCTTTGCTGATCAGAAGCAAGGGAGTAGGCAGCAAGATATTTTTGTTTTCCTACATGTTATCCTTTACAGCTGCAGCCCCTTGCTTCACCTCCTCCGTCAGCACTGTTTTAGCAGTGTATAAAAGACACACTGCCTATCTCTCTGCCTAATCTCCATTTCAAATGACATTCAGCTTTCTCTTTGTTTTGCTGCTGTTCTGTGGCCCAAAGATTTTGAGTCTTTCTGTCTTTTAGCCTGATACTTTTCTGAGCAAATGTAATCTAATGCTTGCAGCAGGCTTTCTCAGGCACGATGTGTTGTGCTTCCCAGTACAAGCTGTCTCTGTTGGCTCTAAACTGCAATAACAACTATCTTTAATCATCTTTCTTGTTTAGTTTGTAATAGGCAGCTTAACCACAGAAGGGGAAACGTGAGAATTTTCCTAGCCCATGACTGGTATGATCCCAGGCAGACTTTTATTTCCTACCTCTTTGTGATAATCAGTTGGTGGTGAAACCTGAGTGGAAGTTGTCTGGCCTTAAAGAGGTGATGTTTGCTTCCTCTGACAGATGAAAACAGGATAAGTGGGTGAAAAGCACTGGGTCACACTGCTCCCACAGGACTTACAGAGAGAAACAGCAGCTCATCTTCATCCGGAAATAAGTGCTCACAAAGTCAGAGCTTTCTGGGTGGGATATGTCAGCTGCAGTCTTGGGAAGAGTTCTTACCTTCTGGATCAGTCACCAAACAGTTCCAGCACAGCAGGTGGTGAATATCCATTTCATCTTCTTTGGCTTTCTAATGCCATATTTTTATCAAAGCCAGTCACAAAGTCGTCTTTGCTCTAACAGCACATTTCCCCAGGCAGCCTTCCAGCTCCACAGGCTCAGCTTAGTGCTGACTGCGTGCAAAGGAGACCTATGCTGGGTTAAAGGAGGCTCTAAGTGGAAAAGAAAGGAAAAAGTCATGATAAGATGAAAGACTGATGAGCCTCTGAGAGCACTCACATCTAGCAGGATGGGATGGGATGCTGTTATGGGGTGAATAAGGAATTGGCTGGATGGTTGCACGCAGAGAGTGGTGATCAAGGGCACAATGTCCACCTGGAGACCAGTGCCAAGTGGTGTCCCTCAGGAGTCAGTGCTGGCACCAGTGCTCTTTAACATCTTTGTCAGTGACATGGAGAGAGGAATCAGTGCACCCTCAGCAAGTTTGCAGATGGCACCAAGCTGTGTGGCACAGTCAACTTGCTAGAGGGCAGGGATCCATCCAGAGGGACCTGGACAGGCTGCAGAGCTGTGCCCAGGCCAACCTCATGACATTCAACAAGGCCAAGTGTAAGGTCCTGCACNAGGTTGTGGCTGCTCCCTCCCTGGAGGTGTTCAAGGCCAGGCTGGACGAGGCCTTGAGTGACCTGTGCTAGTGGGAGGTGTCCCTGCCTATGGCAGGGGGTTGGAACTGGATGATCCTTGAGGTCCCTTCCAACCTGCCCATTCTATGACTCTATGAACGGTCTTGTTAATGCCAAAGCTGCCTTCCTCCATCGCTGCACCTATGGTCAAAGGGGTTGCTCTGGCTGGAGCTGATGGAAACTCCTGGCCACAAAATTGTGTTGTGTCATCAGGGAGAAGGTGCAGACAAACAGGGCTTCTCACACATCTGCAGAGTGCCAGGCACTGGGGATTGCACCTGGGAGTACTTGGACTATGGGGACACTACAAGAGCCTGTTTTGGGTAAATGACTTGCAGGTGGACTGTGTGTTGCCTGCAGTCCTTTGTTTTCTGTAGGCTCACCTGTGGGCAGGCTGAACACTTTGTTGTTGGACAGAAATTGCTTCTGATGTACTAAAATCTATATTTGTTCTCTGCAGCACCTAGAAGACCTGTGAAAGTGTCTCATGCAGCAGGATGAGGACATTAACCCAGTGGGAGGCCAAAGCTTGCAGTGCTGGAGCCCAGGGGCTCCACTCCAAAAGGCACCAAAAGTAGCTAGAAAGAATGTTCTGAGAAGGGTCTCAAATGCAGCTTACCTGGCACTGATGCTGTCTACCCAGGGGAATTTTAAAGAAAGCAAAACACAGCAGGACAAAGTGGGAGATTGTAGTGATTTTGCACAGTGGCCTGAATTGAATCTGTCTCCTTCACTCCTGAAGGGGTTGTCTTCAGGCACTGTGTGTCTAACCTGTTATGTTTTCTGGGTGTCCGTGGGTGCTCAGTGGGGCAAATAAAGCTTCAGCAGTTGTTGGAAGCTGATAACTTACTGTGCATTTGTTTTCAAAATGAACTGAAGCCTGTTCTGGTCTAATTCATGCCACTCTTCTGCCACAAAACATCTATGCAGCCAAATAATAGAATCATAGAATGTCAGGGGCTGGAAGGGACCTTGAAAGATCATCTGGTGCAGCCCCCCTGCCAGAGCAGGATCACCTAGAGCAGATCACACTGGAATGCATCCAGAGGATTCTTGAGTATCTCCAGAGAGGGAGACTCCACAACCTCCCTGGGCAGCCTGTTCCAGTGCTCTGTCACCCTCACAGGGAAAAAATTCCTCCTCGAGTTCACATGGAACCTCCTAGCCTCAACTTCCACCCACTTCCCCTTGTCCTGTCACTGGGCATCACCCAGCAGAGCCTGGCTCCGTCCTCCTGGCACGCAGCCCTTACATATTTATAACCATTGCTGAGGTCACCTCTCAGTCTCCTCTTTTCCAAGCAGCACAGCCCCAGCTCCCTCAGTCTCTCCTCATAAGGAAGATGTTGAACTACCTTAATCCTTTTTGTGGCTGTAAAATACCTTTTGTTATCTATGTTTGGGGACTGTAGCTGTCCTTGAGTGTCTAACTCAGGCTGAAAACTACTATTTATCTTCAGGAGAGATGATTTTGGTATAGAGTTGTTTTTCTGTGTGAGCAAGATGCTCTCAGACCTTGTAGCTGCTTGGGGTGGTGGGTTTTGTGCTGATTCAGATTTCCTTCAGTAGCTTCAGGAAGATTTGAGGATCAGTGACTCTAGCTCAGCACTCAGCCACTGGCCCCAGGCTCTTTGCAATTTCAAGGTTCCAAGGTCCCTGCTGCAAAGCTGGGAGCAAAGCCCTGCTTAACCCATATGCTGTGGCTTAACTGGCTGTGGGACCTGGTGCTAGTCCTTGGCTGGCTTAGGAGGAAAGCAGGCATTCAAACTTTGCAAGAAAATCAGCTCAGATTCCAGGAACCTTACATCTTTTGGGTGAAACCTTGTGTGGTTTTCTTGGCAAAACAAGAATTTGAGAGACTTCTAATCAGTTCTGCTACTCACATCTCCACTTGAGGGGCTGTGCTGCATTGCGAACCTAGTGGAGGGAGACAGCTCCCTGCCTCAAATAACTGGGACCCTCTGATGGGAGTTGGTCCTTCTGGGCTCCTGAGTAGGTCCTAGATGTCTTCTCTGTCCCTGGATCATTACTGTGGTGTTCTGTTTGGCTTGTGTAATGCTCTGATTGCACTGTGATTTTTAACACTGTTGTTGAAAGAAGCTCCAAGTGTTATGGGGTGGAAGCAGGATACTATTTATGTTTAGTATTTTCTTAGTGGAATCAGCAGCTTTCCTGCCTGGCTCCCCTGTCTTGATGTTGATGTGTTTCTTTCTACTCCAGGCCAGAGGCAGAAGCTGCATAATAGTCAGCTCTGAGGTGATACCTGCTGGGCAGCCTATTTAATGAATTACAGGTTGAGCAAGTGAAAAGCAAATGGAAAAGGAATGATAACAAGCAGACGAGGTAGTTGCTGACACATTTTCTCTGAGACATCTGGGTATTTAATTCTTGGATGACTTCATAAGAGGTTGTTATTTTCCTCCATCTTTTACCTTTACTTTCTTCTCTGCCTTGCTGCAGAGTGGTCTCAGCTGGTGGTCTCAGGATAGGCTGGCACCTGTGTGACCACTGCTCACTGGACAGTGAGGAGGAGGCTTGGAGCAACATCTCCGAGATTTCTAGCATGGTAAATATGACCCTGGCTGTTCATTGCTACAGACCTGTAGTTGTGGTGCTGCAGAATCAGTGCTCTGAAATCATAGAATCATAGAATGGTAAGGTTGGAAGGGACCTCAAGGATCATCTAGTTCCAACCCCCTGCCATAGGCAGGGACACCTCCCACTAGTACAGGTCACTCAAGGCCTCATCCAACCTGGTCTTGAACACCTTCAGGGAGGGAGCAGCCACAACCTCCCTGGGCAACCTGTGCCAGTGTCTCACCAGTGCCTGGGCAGATGCACATGCCTGTGGCAGGGTCCAGCTAGATAGGATCTGAATAGGATCTTAATTATTTTCTGGCCAGGTTTCCTTCAGAAGTGAGGTTTAGATGATGCTGTTTGTGTGTGCACCTTTGTGCATTTCCCTGCTCTGCTCTCGTTTCTCCTTCCTGCATCAGGAAGTGTCCTGCTGTTGTCCTTCCTCTGTCCTGCCTCTGGCTCTTAGCCCTTCCAGCTGGGTACAGTTGCAAGGGCTAAAATCAAATGTCCATTTGACTTCTCTGGTAAATGGAGACTAGATCAAAATCTGAATCAATGGCTGTGGAGTCTCTGCAGCAATGCCTGTGACAATTCCTTCTGCCTTGGAGCCACCAGCAGCCTATTTGGATGCTTTAATACCTTATTGGTGTAATGCTAAGTCCCACAAAAATTCCTGCCATCCCCAAAAATGCTTCTCTCCACCATGTTAGGATGAAGTCCTTCTCTGGATGTTAGGAGGAAGTTCTTTGCAGTGAGGGTGGTGAGACACTGGCACAGGTTGCCCAGGGAGGTTGTGGCTGCTCCCTCCCTGGAGGTGTTCAAGGCCAGGTTGGACGAGGCCTTGAGGGACCTGTGCTAGTGGGAGGTGTCCCTGCCTATGGCAGGGGGCTTGAACTGGATGAGCCTTGAGGTCCCTTCCAACCTTACCATTCTATGACTCGATGTTTTCTCCTCCTGCCTGTGTTGGAGCACAAGGAGAGCTTCCAGCCTACCCCAGAGTCAATCTGCTGAATTACTGTGAACAGAAAACTTTATAGCAAACCCATAAAGCCCTGTGCAATGTTTCCTATGAACCTTCCTGGATTGTACTGCAGGTTTTATTAATGCTTTCTAACAAACATGCCACTTGTGATGTAACTAGCCAGTCAAGTGCTATCTGGGGAAATGTTATTGCATTGAATTTTTAAAAAAACTTTTATTTCTACTGCAGTCAAGTCTTCTGCTACTCCATCTCCACACAAACACTTCTGCCACTCAGGAGTATTAGGGTCAACTTTATGTTGTCTATAAAACTGAGTCATTGTCAGCTCAGTTCCTCTGCTCCTATTTCTATTTCTTTGATCTTCCAGCTAGCTGGAGACTTGGAGCAAGGTGCAGGGCAGGAGAGTTTATGGCTGAGCAAATGGGCCAGGGTGCCTGAGGTGCTCAAAGTGTAATTAACCATGTATTGCAGAGGGTGAGCAAGGTGCAGAGAGACTGTGTCGTACCAAGGTGCCAGGTAAGAGTTAGGGCAGAGGCAAGAAAGAAAAGAGCACATCTCTTCATTTCCTAAATCACAGAATCATAGAATGTCAGGGGCTGGAAGGGACCTCAAAAGATCATCTGGTGCAGTCCCCTGCCAGAGCAGGATCACCTAGAGCAGATCACACTGGATCATTTTTGTGGCCATAAGTCATAGACTCATAGGATCACAGAATGGTTAATGCATAATCATTTAGAGAGCAGATANAGAATCCCCTCCCTTGCCCTGCTGCCCACACTGCTCTTGCTGCAGCCCAGGACTTGGTTGCTGTCTGGGCTGCACTCACACTGCAGGCTCATGTTGAGGTTTTCATCACCCCAGACCCCCAGGTCCTTTTCCTCAGGGAGGAAAGTCATTGAGTTACTGCACTTAGTGAGTTAACCGTTGTGAGCAGTCTCCTTCCAGCATTTGGTGTGAATGCTCCAGGCCCTTCTTGAGCACGAAGGAAAACACATTAGCTGAAAGCTCTTCCCGAGGTACTTAATGAGGTGACCCTCATTAGCTGAATCTCTAGAGCTCCCCACCTGCTCCAACTGACACAATAAAATTACTCTGTGGTGCTGCTAACACAATGCAGTGCATAATTGGAAAGGGATGGGAGTGTGCATAGTCTGCAGCTGAGCTGATGGCTGGTGAGAGGTTACTTCATGGGCTCATCACTTGTGAACCTCTTTCCCAGAATCTGAGAGAGCTAAGAAATCCAAATCCACTCAGAATCCAGCAACAGCCTGGGTTTCTGTAGAGGAATTAAATGCTGTGCTGGCTGGGCAGGGACTGCATGGCCAGGAAGTTTAATTAACAGCAGGTCAGAATTGCAAATGAGCCCTAAGCAGAAGCTCTGATCCCCATCCCTTTCTCTGAGGAGACAGGGAAAGTTCAGTCCTCAACTGAGCAGAAATCTGGGGAATTCCTCCATGCTCCTTGGTAACTGTCTCTTCTTTTTTTAGATAAACTGCTGATTAATTAAAGAGCACATGTGAAAAATGAGGAGGGATCTTGTGTTGAGAGGAGACAGTTTTACTCCTTTCCTCCTGTTGCAGAAGCATCCAAGTTCTTTCTTCTTTTGTTCCTTAAATCATGTTTGCAGCATCCTAGGCTCTTCAGAAAACAGCTGGTGAATTCATCCTATATCCAAACACACTGCAGTATTTTTGGAGCAGTCTCTCCCTTGCTGGGCATGAGAAAATGGTTGCAAATCCAGCCCTGGCTTCATTAGGTCCTGCAGATCTTTCCCCAGCAGTTTGCTGTATCACTAACCACCTCTCCCAGTCAAATCAGCACTGGCCAGGCTTTCTCTCCCAGTCTCTTTCTTACCTGCAGCCTGAGCTGCTGCTTTGTTTATTGCAGTTTAATTTTCAGGATGTTGGATACACATTCTATTTTTTTTTCCCCTATTATTTGCTTAAAATAGTGGTAAATAATGTTAGGCACTGCTGCTGTTGCCTAAGGAAGAGGCAAACCATGTTTCCTCATGCAGGCAGGTTAAGTATCCTTACTTTCTTTTAATGAATGGTTTAGTGAGAAAAACAATGAAGACCTTATCTTCTGCAGGCCTTGGAGTGACAGGGTGATGATTGATAGCTGCCAGTCCCCGGGCAGTGGGGTGGGATGCTCACAGCCTCTCTCCAGTGCCACCCAGCTTGGAGGAGGCAGGTGAGAACTGTGGTCTTGGGATGAGTTTCACCTTGACATAGACTCTATGCCTCACTTTCCCACTCTGCCAAATGTGTGTATTACCATTCCCATGTCCTCTTTGAGACAGAAATTGTAGAATCAACCAGGTTGGAAGAGACCTCCAAAATCATCCAGTCCAACCTATCACCCAGCCCTAGCCAATCAACTCGACCATGGCACTAAGTGTCTCATCCAGTCTTGTCATGATCACCTCGAGGGATGGTGACTCCAGCACCTCCCTGGGCAGCCCATTCCAATGCCAATCACTCTCTTTGGCAAGAACTTCCTAATGTCCAACCTAGACCTCCCCTGGCACAACTTGAGACTGTGTCCCCTCATTCTGTTGCTGGGTGCCTGGGAGAAGAGACCAACCCCACCTGGCTACAACCTCCCTTCAGGTAGTTGTAGACAGCAATGCGGTCTGCCCTGAGCCTCCTCTTCTGCAGGCTGCACACCCCCAGCTCCCTCAACCTCTCCTCACAGGGCTGTGCTCCAGGCCCCTCACCAGCTTCATCACTCACCTCTGGACATGTTCCAGCACCTCAACATCTCTCTTGAATTGAGGGGCCCAGAACTGGACGCAGCACTCAAGCTGTGGCCTGACCAGTGCTGAGTACAGGGGCAGAATAACCTCCCTTGTCCTGCTGGCCACACTGTTCCTGATGCAGGCCAGGATGCCATTGGCTCTCCTGCCCACCTGGGCACACTGCTGGCTCAAATCCCTTACATCCATGTGTTCATGTAGCACCTGGGACCTCTGGTCTCTGTTCTCTGTGATAGGGGTGAAATGTAAGTGGGTCCCACAAAAACCATATTGGAAGGTGATGAGGGAAGAGCTGGCTGGCTTCGACCACTTTCCAATGCTACTGGAAAAGTGCTCCTGTGAATTAACATCTGCTTCTAATGACACTATGATTTCTCATCTCTGCAAGTCTTCCTGAAGAAGATGTGAGATTTAATCAGGTTTCCACATTACCCTGGTAGCAATGACAACTGACAGCCCCATGCTCAATTCTTACCTGGTCTTAATCAGTCTGCTGGGTGCAAGAGTTAGCAGAGTCTCACCAATGGTCGAGGCAGCACTGTCTGCATGTGGGTTGGGGAAGGGGACACAGTACAATTTCAATGACTGTCCACAGAAAGACACCTCTCTGCAGCTCCACTCCTGCCCCACCAGTTGGCCACTCAGATGTAGCAGACAAGTAATGCTTTCTCACAGAATCACAGAACACCAGGTTGGAGGGGACCCCAAGGATCATCTGCTCCAACCTTTCTAGGTGATAGTGTAGCTGAAATGAGATGGCCTAGCAGCCTGTCAAGCTGAGTTTTACAAATGTCCAGTGTAGGCAATGCACTGCTTCTCTGGGGAGGCTCTTCCAATGTCTAATTGTTCTCATTGTGAAAACTTTTCTTCTGGATTCCAGTTGGAATCTTGTGTCTGCTGGCACTTACAGGCTGGTAGTGCTCATCTCCCCAAGCAAAGCTACAGGCTTGGGGCAGTGTGGCTGGAGAGCTGCCTGGCAGAAAGGGATCTGGGGGTTGTAATAGGCAGGAGCTGAATAGGAGCCAGCAGTGTGCCCAGGTGGCCAAGAAGGCCAATGGCATCCTGGCTGGCATTAAAAATGCTGTGGCCAGCAGGAGCAGGGAGGGGATTGTCCTCTTGGACTCAGCTTTGGTGAGGCCACATCTTGAGTGTTGTGTTCAGTTTTGGCAACTGCAATACAAGAGAGATGTGGAGGTGCTGGAGTGGGGCCAGAGGAGAGCAACGAAGCTGGGGAAGGGCCTGGAGAATAAATCTGATGAGGAGTGACTGAGGGAGCTGGGGATGGTTAGTGTGAGGAAGAGGAGGCTGAAGGCAGACCTCATTGCTGTCTACAACTACCTGAAGGGACCTTGTGGAGAGGTTGCTGCTGGTCTCTTGTCACAGGTAATTGGAGAGAGAACAAGGGGGAATGGCCTCAAGCTGAGTCTGGGGAGGTTTAGATTGGACATTAGGAAAAAGTTTTTCCTGAAGAGAGTGGTCAGGGACTGGAATGAGCTGCCCAGGGAGGTGCTGGAGTCATCCACCCTGTTTAAGGGTGGCTTGGATGTGGTGCTTAGGGCTACAGTTTAAGGTGAATCTTGTAGAGTAGGGTTCTAGGTTGGACTTGGTGATCCTGAGGGGCTTTGCCAACCTGCATGTTTCTGTGATTCTGTGATCTAGATCACACTGCTTTGACCTCAGCCACATCAGCTCCTGTTGGCATGTCTCTGAAACAATGTGTGCTGCAGAAGAGAGGTACTTCTCCTGATTTACTGCCTTATAGGTCACATCAGTCTGTGAATGGCATGGTGAAATAGGAAGCCTTGTTCTGTGCCAGTTGCCTACAAGAGAAGATTCAACTGTCTGAGGGCAAACACTAGCAGCTACTCTGCAGGAGACAGAACTTGTTTGATTTGGGGTTCTTTACCTCTCTCTCTCCAGCTGCTGCAAATAAAACTCTGCAAGGGTTGTGTGACCACACTACTGATTTTTGCTGAGGATCTTTTTTTCCAAAGCCTGCCAAACTGCTTGTGTATGAGCTGCCATAGTTTTCATGGCATATCATTATCATGGGATGTTTTTTTCTTCTCCTCTGAATCCTGCTTTTGAAGGCAGAGAGATGTCTACCACATGCAGCTAATCTCAAGCCTGTGAGAAGCACTTTCTGACTGTGGACCAGAGGGGTAGTTATGTGGTCTGGTGTGGGGCATGCATGTCTATGTCTGCCACAGACAAACACAGCACTCTGGTCTGTGGCAGCTGAAAACTGAATTCATCCTTAGCAGCAGACATTTGGGGGAGAAAAGAGCCTGTTTGTTGTGTTTGGTGGTGACATTGGGAGAGTAGTATAGGAAATGAGAGGCAGAAAGATTAAGTGTAATAGGACAGAGGCTTTACTGCAGAGCTAATGAGTTGGAGTCAAGTGTTTTAAACAGATGCTTCCCCAGGCTTTGTGTAAAATAAAACTTGTGCAAGCACAATGATGCTAGGCAATGTTTGACGTGATGACCTTATAATCACTTCATTAAAGGATGTGATTAATGATCTGTGCTTTGCCATGTTATAACTTGATATCCCACATGGAGGCTGCAGACATCTGCTCTCCACCAGAGGGTAAATATTCAGGAGGCAGCATCCCACAGACCTTGTTCACAGCTCGCTGAAGGCACTGCAACAACTTTTATGAAGTTATGTGGGATCTGGCTACACCAGAGAAGGATTCAAACAGTCTGATATTTTAATTTGCTCTGTAATTGAGGAGATAGAATATCCTTTGAAAAGGTTTCCAGACCTTCACCTAATGACAGGACAAGGGGCAATGGGTTTAAACTGGCAGAGGGGAGATTGAAACTGGATGTTAGGAGGAAGTTCTTTACAGTGAGAGTGGTGAGACACTGGCACAGGTTGCCCAGGGAGGTTGTGGCTGCTCCCTCCCTGGAGGTTTTCAAGGCCAGGTTGGACGAGGCCTTGAGTGACTTGTACTAGTGGGAGGTGTCCCTGCCTATGGTAGAGGGTTGGAACTAGATGATCTTTGAGGTCCCTTCCATTCTATGATTCTATGACAGATAAGGACTCCTAACTCTGATCATTAATTTTCACTTCAGTCTCACTTGTTTTGCTGCTCTGAAGAGTTAAGGACTCACCTTGTGAAGTATCCTTCCATTGTACTTCACATTGAACCAATAAAAGCCCAAGTGCTTTTGCAAGCCACAGAACCTTTCAAGAGATCAACCTCATGTCCAAAGTCTTAGATATTTTGAAAGGACATGAGCTGTGTCACCCTGACATTGCTTATCAGCACTGCCTGCATTTCCAGGTCTTAACTGTCCCTCTGTCGTCATGCAAAACCTCAGCTCTTGGGTGAAGACTTGGGTGAGAATCAAGAACATCATCTCCTTAAGCACTGACAAGGACATATCTCCTCTTCAGACAGACACCATCTGTTGATGATGTTGAGTCTGACACCTCTCAAACCTAGGTTTTCCAGGAATCCAAACTGCCTAGAGTAATTTGAGTTATGTTGATGTTAATTAGTATCTCTTGTGGTCTTGCATGCTCCAAGTTGAACATCAGTTGGCTGTAACAGGCACAAATCAAGTCTCTTCTTGCTGGCTCACAAAGCAGTGTCAGATCTATTCCTAAAGGGAGTTGGTCTCCATGTCCAGGGACAGATTGAATGGAGACACCATTGAAAACTGAAATGATCAAGATGTGGAAAGCTCTAATCCACTAACTTAGCCTTCCTCCACTGGAAAGTGGATTCTGATGATCTAAATCACCATGTGGGTACTTTTCCCCGTGGGGATGAGTGAGATGCACCTGAGGCATGCTTGCAGTCAGCCTCATAGCTCAACTGGGCACTAGTACCTTCCCCAAGAGATACTGGAGTGGCTGGATGGACACTGTGGGCAGGCCACTGAGCCCTTTGGTGGATTTGGTTCCTAAGCCTAAGCTGATGTGGTAGGTTACCTGGTGTCAGAAGGTGGCACAGATGGCTGTCCTCTTTCATGTGTTTTGGGCTTAGCCACCAGAACTGGTTCCAGATGACATGGCATTTGATATTGTTTCCTTTCAGATCCCATCATTTTTGTTTCTATTCATGACCAAAAGCCCAGTTCACCACTGCTGATTTTTGATGCCACCCATTTATCCGATCCTCTGAGCCATCCTTACATTTACCTAAGACATAATCCCAACCTAAAAAAAAAAAAAGCATAAATGCTCTTGGAAGGGCAATTCCATGTGTTGCTTCATGTGTGGGGCCTGATCCAGTTCCTATGCACAACCCTGGTTCTTCTGGAGTTACCTTGGCTTTGTCATAGAATGGTAAGGTTGGAAGGGACCTCAAGGATCATCTAGTTCCAACCCTCTGCCATAGGCAGGGACACCTCCCACTAGTACAGGTCACTCAAGGCCTCATCCAACCTGGCCTTGAACACCTCTAGGAAGGGAGCAGCCACAACCTTCCTGGGCAACCTGTGCCAGTGCCTCACCACCCTCACTGCAAACAACTTCCTCCTAACATCAGTTTAAATCTCCCCTCTGCCAGTTTAAACCCATTGGCCCTCGTCCTGTCATTGTAAATCCTTGTCCTTGTAAATAGTCCCCCCCCAGCCTTCCTGTAGCCCCTTTCAGATACTGGAAGGCTACTCTAAGTTCTCCTGGAAGCCTTCTCTTCTGCAGGCTGAAGACCTCCAACTCTCTCAGCCTGTCCTTATAGCAGAGCTGCTGCAGCCCTTTGAGCATCTTCGTGGCCTCCTCTGGACTTGCTCCAACACTTCCATGTCCTTCCTGTGCTGGGAGCTCCAGAACTGTACACAGGACTCCAGATCTAGTGAAGGTATTTACCATGCTCACCTTAAGGCTTGTGAGTAGTGCCACTGAACTCAGGTCAGCACCTAAGCAAAAGCAGGTATTTAAGTGCTTTGCTGGATCAGAACAAGGAGCAATGGATGGAAGCTGCAGCACAGGAGGTTCCACCTCAACACAAGGGGGAACTTCTCTACTGTAAGGGTCACAGAGCACTGGAACAGGCTCCCCAGAGAGGTTGTGGAGTCTCCTTCTCTGAAGACTTTCCAGGCCTGTCTGGATGTGTTCCTGTGTGACCTGAGCTAGATTGTATAGTCCTGCTCTGGCATGGGGGTTGGACTGGATGATCACTTTGGGTCCCTTCCAAGCCCTAACATCCTGTGATCCTGTGATCAGGACCTTGCTATCATGACTCCTGCCCCACCAAGGCTGTTGGTGACCTTGACAGCTCAAATGCAGATCAGATACATTTGTGTATTCTTCCTTGAGAAGAAGGGGGAGATAAAAATAGGTGTTATAACATGCACTGTGTAACACAGAGTGTATGTTACACATACAGTGTAAAGTAGCTNGGGGGGGTGGGATGGGGTGGGGATTAGATTATTCAAACAAACAAAAATCCCCAAACCCTAACCTTGAAGTAGATGATCTGATCAGGGTGTAAAGGCAAAGTCTTAATGTGAATGCTGGAAGTCAAGCTGATGGTAGCCACTGACTACCCACCTGAGATGCCTGTCCTGTCCAGTCCCCAAATCCCAAGCAATGTGTCATGAAGACAATTCTTTATACCTTCCTCAGTCTTGCTCCCAGTAGTGTCCTGCTCTGATTTCAGCTTCCCCATGACTGTGTGTGTGAGTCTTGGCATGAGTGGAATGTGCAGGAGGGTTTAGGTCCATGTAGGTCACAGCTCTTTGAATGGAGTAGCCCAGGGAGCTCAGCTGGGCAGAGTGCTCTACAGGCACATGGAGAGAAGCTGCAGGCACCCTCCTGCCCAGGGAGGTTGTAGCTGCTCCCTCCCTGGAGGTGTTCAAGGCCAGGTTGGATGAGGCCTTGAGTGACCTGTACTAGTGGGAGGTGTCCCTGCCTATGGCAGGGGGTTGGAACTAGATGATCCTTGAGATTCCTTCCAACCTTACCATTCTATGATTCTATGATTCTATGAGATGTAATCTCATGAGGAAGTACAAATATTCCTCCTACAGTCTTCAACTGAAATGGTTAAATGAGGATTAATTGGCCCTGCTCTGAAGATGTTGGTGTGTGGCCAGGCATGCAGATGAGAACATCTGTTAACAANCATCTTCGTGGCCTCCTCTGGACTTGCTCCAACACTTCCATGTCCTTCCTGTGCTGGGAGCTCCAGAACTGTACACAGGACTCCAGATCTAGTGAAGGTATTTACCATGCTCACCTTAAGGCTTGTGAGTAGTGCCACTGAACTCAGGTCAGCACCTAAGCAAAAGCAGGTATTTAAGTGCTTTGCTGGATCAGAACAAGGAGCAATGGATGGAAGCTGCAGCACAGGAGGTTCCACCTCAACACAAGGGGGAACTTCTCTACTGTAAGGGTCACAGAGCACTGGAACAGGCTCCCCAGAGAGGTTGTGGAGTCTCCTTCTCTGAAGACTTTCCAGGCCTGTCTGGATGTGTTCCTGTGTGACCTGAGCTAGATTGTATAGTCCTGCTCTGGCATGGGGGTTGGACTGGATGATCACTTTGGGTCCCTTCCAAGCCCTAACATCCTGTGATCCTGTGATCAGGACCTTGCTATCATGACTCCTGCCCCACCAAGGCTGTTGGTGACCTTGACAGCTCAAATGCAGATCAGATACATTTGTGTATTCTTCCTTGAGAAGAAGGGGGAGATAAAAATAGGTGTTATAACATGCACTGTGTAACACAGAGTGTATGTTACACATACAGTGTAAAGTAGCTTATTTCAGTTTATGAGGAGCCAACAGCTCTTTAATGACCATCACTACCAGGACTTCTTTTAAAGAAGAGGGTGTAATGCAGGTCTCTGATGAACTGTGCTTGAAATTACAAGGTAGGATTGCTGATGGGCACATGATGTGGTTTTTTTCTCTTCCAGATGAGCTATCCTTTGGTCTGATCTGGCTAGCAGAGAGGACCATGATGTGACAGAGGAACTCGAACTGCCTGTTCGCCTTCTGGCAACTTCAGACCTGTCTTCCAGTGAAACTGCCTGCTAATGAGTTTGCCAGTGGGAACCTTTGAGAATTAAACCCAGGAGATGCAGACCTCCCTGTTAGGTAATTAAAAATATTTGCCCCTTGCTGATATCTGACCTGCTGATTTCCTCCTGTTTGAGAAAGCTTCATTAAAAAAAAAATACTGCACTGTTTGAGTAACAAGGCAGCCACTTGCACAGATGTTTCCTGTCTGCTAACTTTCTCCAGCTCAGTATTCTCAGAGGGTGTCACAGGAAGGAGAAACTTCTTTGAAGATCTGGNATGGCAGGGGGTTGGAACTAGATGATCCTTGAGATTCCTTCCAACCTTACCATTCTATGATTCTATGATTCTATGAGATGTAATCTCATGAGGAAGTACAAATATTCCTCCTACAGTCTTCAACTGAAATGGTTAAATGAGGATTAATTGGCCCTGCTCTGAAGATGTTGGTGTGTGGCCAGGCATGCAGATGAGAACATCTGTTAACAAATCTGGGAACAGCTGGCCCAGATGCTTTAGGTCATGAAGACAGTGCCATGCATGATGAGAGAACTACCTGGGAAGAGCAGTGTGAAAATAGGAACTATGCCTGTCAGGATGCAGTGGGTGCATTGGGCATTGCAGTTGTCCTGGGGGAGATGAGGCACGAAGTGTGGCTGCCAAGTTTTTTCTGATCAGAAGAGCCAGTTTTGATCTACATTCAGAAACAGCAAAGACTTCATCCCTGATATGACATCAGTCATATAGGACCAGGGGAAAATAATTCTACCTATCACTCTGCCTTAACAGTCCTCAATAGCAGAGGGCTGTGGCAAACCTAGACCAAGTTTTCCCTCTCAGGCCATTCCCAATGGTCAGAAAAGTAGAGACATTGTAATCCAGAAGCTGTTGTGTTTGATGGGTCCAGTTGTGTCTGTGTTCTGGGTCTGAGCACTTTCTTCATGGCAGTCCTGTGATTTTAATTACATACTGTCCACAGAATTGTCTCCTTCATGGAATTAAACCTCCTGCATGGTAATTTCTCAGCTGTCTATAGGAATGAGACAGCCTCCTTCTTTCTATACTTGATGTTACAGAGTGTCACAGTCCAGAGAACAAAGATTAACAGTATCTGTTCAGAGGAGCAAGACTTGTTCTTTTAGACTTCTGTGTTGTGAAATTAAGGTGCAAATGAGACTAGATAGCACCACAAAACTATTTGTTAAAGGATAAAGTTGAACAAAACCAAGGAAAAGAGGGAAGAGGGGAGAGAGGGAAGAGGGGAGAGAGGGAGAGGGAACAATGGAGAAAAAGAGATGAGCAGGGAAGGGAAAGAACAGGGATTATATTACCATCAGCCACAGATTGGGGGGAGAGAGAGAGAGATGTGTGCCCAGCCCAGGGATGTCCTTCCGTGGAGTGGTTCTTCAGGTTCTTCTGGTGGAGGTGCCCCGGTGGTGGTTGTCTGGTGGAAGTGCCTGTGGAGGTGCAATGGTGGAAGTGCACTGGTGGAGGTGCCCCGGTGGTGGTGGTCCGGTGGAGGTGCATTGGTGGAAGTGCACTGGTGGAGGTGCCGTGGTGGAGGTGCCCCGGTGGAGGTGCATTGGTGGAAGTGCACTGGTGGAGGTGCCCGTGGAGGAGCTCTGGTGGAGGTGCACACTTTTGCAGGCATCGCTTATGTCTTTTTATACAGTTTTTAGGCTGTTGTCCAGGTGCAGCTCCCCAGGACACCTTCCTGTGCATTCTAATGCATTCGCAGGGGCCGGGCAGCGGCACTGGGCATGGCCTTCGCCCCCTCCCTGCACCGCTTACCTGTACTTACCCCAAATACACAGAAGCCTTTTCGGGGTAGCTGGTGTGAAGTATCACAGCCTGGGCGTTCAAGCCGGGCTGGAGTCATGGAATTTCATCAAGACACTCTGTCTCTACTGGTTAGCATTCCTGAGCTCTTGGGCAGGTATCTGGGCCAAGTCTCCTAAGTCCACAAAGGTGCTGTTTGCATCCCTTAGCTTTGCCAGGAATCCGGGCCCATCTTTAACAAAGGCAATCTTTATCTTTGTTGATTCCATCGAGGGAGAGACAATCAGCCTCTCACACAGAGGGGTAGGCATTGCTCCAGAGATTGGCTTTGCCTTCTTCTGAATTGCCAGAGACAGCACAGAGCACAGAACCATGAGACAGAGCTGGATACTTTCAGACAGACATGGTGGCATTTAGAATTAGTTCGGAGCAACAACAGATTCAGTCTGGCATTTCCTTCCCTTAAGAGTCAATTATTATGTAAATGCACAGAGAGGTGCCAGTTGTGGAAATCTGCAGGGGGATATTTCTGCAGTGACCTTTGTCTAAGGATGTCACTGGACCATAAACTTCCAAATGTTCTCTGTCTCCCACACACTCCTTACATGATGGCTAAAGTTCAGTGGGCAGCATCACAGGCTGCTGGTTTTTGGTCCTGGCATGCTGAGGAATTGTTTTGTTGGCATGCAGGGTTTCTCATAAGCATGGATGGTGCTCATGCACTTCCACTCCAATGTTAGTTCTCAACCAAAATCCTTTGACACCTCTGTGAAAGTATGGGTCACCCTTACCACTCTTACCATTTTCCAGTTGTTCTTGCAGAGAGAACTCCCATAAAACAGCCCTGAGGAAAAGGACCTGGGGGTCTGGGGTGATGAAAAGCTCAACATGAGCCTGCAGTGTGAGAGCAGCCCAGACAACAACCGAGTCCTGGGCTGCAGCAAGAGCAGTGTGGGTAGCAGGGCAAGGGAGGGGATTCTGCCCCTTTACTCTGCTCTCCTCAGACCCCATCCGGAGGCCTGTGTGCAGTTCTGGAGCCCTCAACACAAGAAGGACATGGAACTGTTGAAGTGGGTCCAGAGGATGCCATGAAGATGCTGAGAGGGCTGCAGCAGCTCTGCTATGAGGACAGGGTACAAGAGTTGGGGTTCTGCAGCCTGGAGAAGAGAAGGCTTCCAGGAGACTTTATAGTAGCCTTCCAGTATCTGAAGGGGGCCTACAGGAAGGCTGGGGAGGGACTATTGACAAGGTCTTGCAATGACAGGATGAGGGCCAATGGGTTTAAACTGGCAGAGGGGAGATTTAGACTGGATGTTAGGAGGAAGTTGTTTGCAGTGAGGGTGGTGAGACACTGGCACAGGTTGCCCAGGGAGGTTGTGGCTGCTCCCTCCCTGGAGGTGTTCAAGGCCAGGTTGGAGGAGGCCTTGAGTGACCTGTGCTAGTGGGAGGTGTCCCTGCCTATGGCAGGGGGTTGGAACTAGATGATCTTTGAGGTCCCCTCCAACCTTACCATTCTATGATTCTATGATTCTATGAGGTGGTGACACTGAAGCCCAACCTTTATGGCTACAGGAGAGCTTGACCTAGGTTTCTTAATAATATAAAACAAAGTCAGGACCTGACAGTGCAAAAAGCCAGAAAGGGAATTTTGCCTCTCATTCAGAAATTTCTGACTTAAGCTGATTTCCAAAATCAGTAGAAGCTGGGAACAAACAGCTTCTCCCAGAGGAATTTCTAGTTGGCTGAGGGTTAGGATCTTACCTCTGAAGAATGAAGAGCTTCCCAGTTCCTGGCAAGTTTGAAATTAGGAACCATCACTCTGGCAAAAAACCCTCTTGGCAAATCATGAATGCTTGTGAGCTGTCAAAGCTGTGCAAGGCAATGAATCTGCTCTGCTTTGTACCAGTGGGAAATCTACCCTTTAATTTTAGTCCTCGAGTTAGCAGTTGTTTTAATCATGTGAACGCAGTCTGCCAGGTTGTCAGGGCCACATATGTGAAACACAGAATTACTGCTTCAGTAGAGCCCTAAATATGCAGTATTTCAGTGAAATCTTTTTTTCTTTGGGCTTATGGACCATTAAGCAGAAAGTGTGATGGAGAGGCATGCAACAACCAACCTGAGGCGGGCACAGCCACCGACTTGTGCAATTAGGGAGCAGCTCATGGTTCATTTGGTATTAATTGGCCCCCTTTGGAGCTTGAGCACTTCATGAATGCTGTTATACAGCGTGGTAGCAGGGAACTTGAATCGATGACCCTGGTGGTGTCCTCCCCTCTGACAGCCACCATTCCTACATAAACGTGGCTCATAGGGCTGTTGTGATTGACTCTCTGGAGCCACACCAAGAGGGAGTTCAGCAAACAAATGTTAAATGTCACTTCTGCCACCTGTGGAACTGTCACTCTCATATTTCTTTACAGTGAGCTTGGTGAAATGCTGGCACAGGTTGCCCAGGGAGGTTGTGGCTGCTCCCTCCCTGGAGATCTTCAAGGCCAGGTTGGATGAAGCCTTGAGCGACCTGTTCTAGTGGGAGGTGTCCCTGCCTATGGTGGGGGGTTGGAACTAGATGATCTTTGAGGTCACTTCCAACCAAAACCATTCTATGATTCTATAATATGTGCCATGGGGAGATTTTCTCCAGAAAATCTTCCATCATGCATTCTCCCATCACTTTTCTGATAAAGATGAGTATACTGAGACCTTTAGAACCTCATGTTACAGGGCCAGTGGATCTCTGAAGATGATGCTGCATCTCCAGAAAAGTTTGAAATTAAATTTCATAGAGTCATAGAATGGTAAGGTTGGAAGGGACCTACAGAACTGCACACAGTACTCCAGGTGGGGTCTGAGGAGAGCAGAGTAAAGGGGCAGAATCCCCTCCCTTGCCCTGCTGGCCACACTGCTCTTGCTGCAGCCCAGCACACAGTTGCTGTCTGGGCTGCACTCACACTGCAGGCTCATGTTGAGCTTTTCATCACCCCAGACCCCCAGGTCCTTTTCCTCAGTCTGCTCTCCAGCCATTCACCACTCAGCCTGTATTTGTGCTTGGGATTGTGCCTACCCAGGTGCAGGATTTTTCCCAGTTATTTCTTTCTAGAAGCCCAGGCAGTCAACATACCTGATCAGCACTGTTTTTCTGATGGCCTCCTCCATCCCTCTTGCTCAAGCCAGGCAGTGTGCTGTTAGCATTACCCAAGCTAAGGAGGAAACAGTTGTCCCCTTTAGCAAAGCCTGAACCTCTCTCTGCAAAGCTTATTTTTGCCTGAATTTCTAGGCTGACCTGTAAGGGGAAGTGTAATATGATGCAGCAGAGGATGCTGTATTAAGAA
The DNA here is from genome assembly GCA_013399055.1 of Ramphastos sulfuratus. Lineage (NCBI taxonomy): Eukaryota > Metazoa > Chordata > Aves > Piciformes > Ramphastidae > Ramphastos > Ramphastos sulfuratus. The sequence goes on along the minus strand of WBNM01008521.1, from coordinate 80,361 downwards.
TATTCAGGCTGGAATAGTGCCTGAAGAATAGAGAGAAATGAATGTTCATTCCTCTTGAAGGATTTCTCTCTTTGACATTTGTGTTTCACCATTCCTCCATTACCTTTTCTTTTTCTCTTGGGAGCGTGGAAGCAATCATTAAGAAAGAGGGGAGCATGATTTATGTTCTGCCATCTCCACACTGATTTATATAGGATTCTTCTGCAATAAGCTGGAGAAGAGCCTCTGTTCAGTTGTCACTGGCAGACTCCAGGCTGGTTACAGCAGCGTGGGTGTGGAGATCAGATGAAGGCATGTGAGTCTCAGCACCACTGAGGCTGCAGAAGGATCACCTATACTCCATCCAGTGCATAACTTGCAGCTTGCCTTGTTTGCTGCGGTCACCAACTCTGCAAAGGGACAGTGGGACTGGCTCAACGTGGGAGTGAAGACCTTGGCTGTGCTGGCAACAGGGTTTTGCATCAAATGTGTTTTCAGAACCATCACCTCTCAGTGTACCTGAGACCGGAGTGCCACGCTGAAAGATTAGTTTGGCATCCGAGGACGGTTTCCTTGGATTTCCCAGCTCCCGCACCCAGCAGGTTCCCACCGCTGGGAGGTCCTGCCTCAGCACTCTTGACTGCCTCCCAGCCGCCGAGGGGTCACTCCTGCATCCCTCCGGCATCCAAAGGTACCCGCATGTCGCCCTTGGGTTTTCATTCGTAACGAGCCTTTCAGACCCCTCGCTCCGACGATCCCTGCCTCTGCAGCCAGCTGAGAGCCTGCAGCTTCTTCCTGGCATGTGGCGCTGCCCTTCCCCTCCTCTCCTCCCGCTTTGTTCTGTGCTCCGGGGAGAGCAGGGGAGCCCGCAGCGGCGTTGGGGCTGGGGCAGCCCCTTGGTGGAGCCGCGCTCGGAGGTTTTTCCTCTCAGCGGGGGAAAAAGGGGGCTATTCTAGTCCCCCACCTCTGTCAGCTGAAAGGGGCGGGGGCTGCAGCCCTGGAGTAGAAAAGGAAGAAGGAGAAGGCGCGGGGAGAGGGGGAGAGTCCGCCGGACAGAGGGGAACGGCAGGGCTGAGCCTGGCTGGGGATCACGGGCTGGAGGAGGATGTGGTGGGGCAGCGATGCTGCGTCTCAGCCTTCTTCTGCCTAAGAGGACAACATCCTCCGAGGGAAAGGAGGAAAGTGAGAAGAAGGCGGCCAGTCTCGCATAGAGCTTGCTGAGGTCTCCCGGGGAGAGCCCGGGGCTCGCCTGGCACCCCTGCAAAGTTTCCTGAGCTGGCTGAAGAGAGGGGAGGAAGCATGTGAGGCTCTCCTTCCAGCGCGCAGTTGGGCTTCCAGCACCCGGCTCTGCTTGGACTAGCCGTGGCTTTGGCATCCGCGACTGAAAGGTGAAGGGGATACCCGGAGGACCCGGCCTTCCTCGGCTCCACACTCCAGTCCAGGTACCTGTCCTGCCCTTTCACACACCGAGGCTTTCTGTGGCCCTGCCAGAGTTTCCCAGCGCTTTGCCCACGCCAAAAAAAAAAAAAGTCGTGTGCTCCTCCTGGTAGCTTAAGGGTGCGTGTGTGTGTGTGTGTGTATGCATATGTGTAGGCTGCCACTGTGCAGGGGGTGTCTGCAGCTGTCTCAGTGCAATTTGTGTTTGCTGAGCACTGTCATTATTTCTCTGTGCCATCACACCTCTGGAAAGGAGACTCATCTGGGTTCTGTCAAATATTTTGGCTGTACTGCTGCAGTAAGGTGGTGCAGAAGGATGACAGCTTGATCCCTCTCACTACGGCTAAGTGGGTAGCATGCTTAGCTGTGCATGTTGCTGGTGCTACTGGTACAGCTTTAAATGATGTTCCTAAAATACTGGTATAGCTTTAAATGATGTTCCTAAAATGCTGGCTGAATGTGTCAGTGTACCCTTTGAGATCTAACAACTGTGAGAGCTGTGAATGAAAGTCTCTCTTCACACACCCCCCCCTACCAAGAATATAAGGAGGGAGGGATATTCTCCATAGTGATGGATATCACTGTAGCCTCTGTATTTCTACCACTCCAGACTGAATATGCATCCTTTTTTTTGTGTGTGTGTGTGTGTGTGTTTTGTTTTTTTGTTTTTTTGTTTGTTTGTTTGATTTTGGGTTTTTGTTTGGTTGTTTTGTTTTGTTTTGTTTTGTTTTTTGAGGGAGAGAGGTGTAGGGAGGCTTGGCAGTAATGCATTCCAAGCTGAATTGTTGGTAGGAGAAGAAGTCTGGGCTCTGATTAAGAAAAGAACCTAATTCACCCAGAAAGCTCAAAGAGAACTTTCCCCACTCCTGATGGAAAGTAAATTGGTCGTTTTGGAGAGGATGGTCTGGCTGGAGAGTTGCTAATTTTTGAGCCCATTACCTTGACTGAAGTGGAAGGTAATACCTGTCAGATATCCTCAAACAGAGCAGCAGTGGGAGCTGACCCACATCAGTACATTCTTGTGACTGCAAAGAGAATGAAGGAGGTTCCTTGTCCCCACAGCATCAACCTATGCTCTAAGAGATTACAGAAGAAAGGTGTTTCTGATAGCAACCAGAATAAAGATGGAATTTGTGTTGTTGCAGGGTCTTACAAGGTAAAGGATAGCATAAAGCATTCTGTGGCTTTGGCTTATTTTTTGCTTTATCCTCCACTGCTCTGCTGGCCTTCTCATCTGGTTTTACATGGAGATCAAGACAAGAGTAAACAGAGATCCACTTTCTAAATGTTCCCAGTCCCATGGCTCTGTGTGTGTCTGTGTGGATGAGGCACATTTGGCTCCCTATGGTTTTCTTTGATGGCATCTCGGCAGGTCTGGTGGCTAAAGGTGTGCAACACAAACCTTTGTTTTTGCAGCTTCACTCTTTGGACAGCCTCACAGCCCTTGTGTTAGCCCTGGCCCTTTGTGTGTTTCACAGTTGCAGATGTAGCTGAGGAGGTCTGAGACCCTGGGGTTTGTCACACTGCCTGCTTTAGTCTCTGAGCTACTGTGCATGCTGATGCTGATGCTGATGCATTCTCAGAAGCTCAACCCAATGGGTCTCAGAGGACAATGAGTCCTGGCAAGCTCCTCTTTGCTGCTTTAGTCAGCAGTTTGTTTGCAAACTTCTTTTTTTCCCTCTTCACTTGTCAGGAGGCAGGTAGCTGCCTTTGCATGACCAGTGTCTTGGCACAGCCTGGGAGGCTGCCTGTCTGTCCTAGGGTGGCCCAAGAAGCAGCTATTGCCTCCTCCAGTCACTCTGCAAGGTGAGAGGTCTCACTCCTTATGTGCCATATCCTTATTTCTATACTCTCCTCCTGGGAAGTGGCCATGAATCCCTGAGAAGCTGATGGTGACTCTACTCTGAGACCAGCTGAGCCATCCTTTCACGTCTTTTATCCCTTCACAGTGGACCTGTGGTTATTTTCTATCTGTAGGGGCTTGGGACTGCCCTGATTTATCATTGTAAATGACACCTAAACAAGCCCTTGTCCCCCTCCTTCCCTCCCTGCTACAACCTAGGGAGGCCCAGTGAAGACTTTGCCCAGACTTAACCAAGCACTGTGCTGATGGAGCTGTAGCAATGACCAAAAATTGCCAGGCAGAGAAAGTGAGGTACTGTTTTGAGGCACTGAAAATGATACTGCTGCAGTCTTGAAAGCAGCCAGAAACCAACACGGTCTCTTTGGAGTGACTACAGGTGACAACTGACAGATGTGATGGGCAACAAGTTGAAGTCTGTCTTGGAAATCTCAGTGGGATCATGACCTCTGGTCTCTGCCTTGCCTAGCAGCACAGGCAGCTGGCTTGTTTGTGCATCCTGCTAAAGCCCCACAAGCTGTGAGAGCTGCCTGCCTCTCCCAGGATGGGGAATTCTTGCAGGGTGGAAGCAGATGAGTGCAGGAGGAGTTGAAAGGGAGAAACCTGATGGAGTGAATCTGTGATATGATTTAACTCCTCGAAGTTCCCTGCTGAGTACTTTGCAGTGGGGTGACATGGGGCAAAACAAGGGGAAAAGCCACCCTGAGATGTCTGCAGGTTCTGTGTGCCAAAGGTTGACTGGCACCTGTAAGAGCTGGGCTGAGAACAGTGTGTGTATGTGTGTCTTTAACCAGAAGCTGTCTTGTTGCTGGTTCAGGGCTGGTAAAGGAGGCCCTAGCTCACATCAGTGTGCCAGGATTCCCTGGCAAAACAAAAGGACACTGCTGGAGAAACATGTGTATGTGTTAGGCTGGCTTATGGAGGACATGCCCTTTCCCTGTCACACATTCTCAGTTCTCTTGAAAAACCTCTGCCTGCAGAGGCTCCTCTCCTATCAAGCATTCCCAGGTGAGGAAGGATTTAATCCTTCTATGTGTCTGCCTGTGTCAGCTCCAGCTCATGCCTCACTGAATAGGAAGCTCACTGAAAGTTCAGTGCTGCACTTCGATCAGGTCCAAACAAAAGCCCAAGCCAAGGAAATGAGATATGACACCAGATAGAGCAGCAGAGAGCTTTGCCTCAGCTGGAGGTGCAGAAAAAATTTATAACCTGGGTAAGATGTTGAAAAAGTCCGGCTGATCCCACTGGCATGTTTCAGTAGAAGCCTATGTAGTATCAGTTTCCCCCCAGTAACCCTTTTGAAAGTGATCTGACAGCCAAGGAGAGAAGAATGTAGGAAACAGGCAGGGGAGTAGGAAAGTGCAGGCTGTTATTGTTTGCAATCAGGCTGGGAAGAGAGATGCTCTCCTGCCTGTAAGATCAAAGGCACCACCGGCAAACTGCTGACAATTTGGCTTCTGGCAGTTTGGCTTCCTAGCAGAGTACTGAGGAAACAAAGCCAGCTCTTATCACATCCAATAATGTCCTCCATGGAGAAGCTGCTGTTGTCAGTCAGAGCTATGCATTCCTGCATCGTGTCCTAGGCAGTTGCCCACACAGGCTTTTTCCAGCTTCATCATCTCAGTTTCCACATCCAGAAGCCAGAGTTGCTTCTGCACAGACCTTGCACAGTTTGGTTTTGCAGTTGCTGAGGCAAACAGATTTCCCTGTCCCCTTCTATGGGATCTCAAATGATGATGCTAAATGTGCTGTTACTCATAGTAGAATGAATGGCTCAGCAGGCAAAACACTGACTCCTGCCCCATTTTGCCATAAACTTCTGTGACTGGTGGCAAATCATTCAGTGTCTGCAGCTGGAGTTCATCTCACTACCGTGAGACTTCAACTGTTAACTGTTGAAGTCATGTCCAAAGTCCCCTTGGTAGTCAGCCCAGCTCCCCACGGTAGACATATTTTTGGAATGCTCTGAATCATCTTCTGGGACCTTTTGTTCTCCACTGGCTAGAAAAGCTACCTGGTTTCAGTTAGTGGACAACTGAGATGTGGAGCAAAAAGTCTTACTTTCTACTACAATTTGTGACTTCCACCTGTCCAAGAATACATTGCACTCACATTGCAGTAAAGGATATTCAGAGTAGTACTGGGACCTGTTGTTATTTTGGGCAGGTGTTGTGTGGGTTATGACAAACACTGTGAGATCAATTACTGTCCAAGTGGGCAGCAGGATATATTGCTGTCCTGAATCACAGAATGGTTTAGGTTAGAAGGGACCTCAAAGATCACCTAGTTCCAACCTCCTGCCATAGGCAAAGGCACCTCCCACTAGAAGAGGCTGATCAAGCCCTCATCTAACCTAGCCTTGAACACCTCCAGGGAGGGAGCAGCCACAACCTCCCTGGGCAACCTGTGCCAGTGTTTCACCACCCTCACTGTAAAGAATTTCTTCCTAACATCCAGTTTAAATCTCCCCTCTGCCAGTTTAAACCCGTTACTCCTTGTCCTGTCATTACAAGACCTTGTAAATAGTTCCTCCCCAGCCTTCCTGTAGCCCACTTCAGATACTGAAAGGCCAGTCCAAGGTCTCCTCAAAGCCTTCTTTTCTGCAGGCTGCAGAGCCCCAACTCTCTCAGCCTGTCCTCATAACAAAGCTGCTTCAGCCCTCTGAGCATCTTCGTGGCCTCCTTGGGACTCATTATGTGAAGAAGCTGTAATTTAAGGAAAGGGTGGATCAAGCAGAGAAAGACTCAAGAGAAGTGTGCAGCAAGTCACAAACCCACATGAGAAATATCTGAGCTCATGATATTGGTCTGACTGTCCAGCCACCCTGCTGCAGTGCAGCACTGTGGCTCAGACTGTAGGCAGAGCCAAGTGTAGGCTCTGGGTCATTGCATGGCAAAGGACATTGGGCACAAAGCGAAAGTCTAGACTTGATAGCAGGCTTGGATTTATCACAGGATCACAGAGGATCACAGGATGTTAGGGATTAGAAGGGACCCAAAGAGATCATCCACTCCAACCCCCCTGCCAGAGCAGGACCATGCAAGCTAGCTCAGGTCACAAAGGAACACATCCAGATAGGCCTTGAAAGTCTCCAGAGAAGGAGACTCCACATCCTCTCTGGGGAGCCTGTTCCAGTGCTCTGTGACCCTTAGAGCAAAGAAGTTGCCCCTTGTGTTGAGGTGGAACCTCCTGTGCTGCAGCTTCCATCTATTGCTCCTTGTCCTATCCCAGGGAGCAAGTGAGCAGAGCCTGTCTCCCCCCTCCCAACCCCCAGCCCTCAGATATTTATAAACATTTACACTTAGTTGTTGAGAGCAGCAAACCTGGAGAAGATGCTGATGCCATGAATGGTGGTGGAAAAACTCCTTTGCTTCATTGTTCTAACAGCTGCATGCTTTTCTATTCCTCTCCAGGGATTTCAAGGCAGCAGGAGACCAGGTTTTCTTAACACAGAATACAACCTGTGAAGTTTGAAGCTGCCTCTGAGATTCATCTCAACATGTTCAGTGAAAAGAGCAGTGCCTCTTTGACCCAGAAACCCACCCAGAAAAAGACGCGACCTCAGGGCCTGCCCTCTCCTGCCCTTTGCTGCGCTTGTGGACTTTGCATCATGTTGGCAGGGATCAACATCACTCTAGTGGGAGCATTTGCCTTTGGAACCTTCCTTCCCATGAACAACCCACCCATCATCATCGGACCCATCTTGCTGGTGGTGGCCTTCACATTCTTTGGTGCCTGCTGCATCTGCAGCCGGAGACCCCCAGCTCATGGGGCCAGGAAATCCAAGCCGGGTTCCAACATTGGGCTCATCAAACCTGGCAACACAGCCTTTGAAATTGAAACTAGTGAGCACACGGTGCAGGATACCACTGCTGTTCAGCTGAGCCCTACAAATTCCCCTGTCTCCTCGAAAAAGTCCACACCAGTTCATGAGAATGCCAAGACTTGCAAGCTCTTCACCATGGAAGGCAACGGGCCAGTGGCTAAGTACACCACAGGAGGAGAGATGATACAGCTCAACTTGCCCAGGGACCTGGCTGCATCCTAAAGCCAGGCAGAGCTTTTGTTAGCAACCAGCCAGACACTGCAGTGGGTGGGCTGGAAATCTGTTTGGTCAGAGGGGTGGGGAAGGTACCTGTGAAAATCCAGAAGACAGACAGGTCTCTCTGAATCAATTCAAGGGAGGTGGATGCAGCAGCAGAAAAAAAAATTGCAGAATTTTGCTGAAAGGAACATGTCCGCTACATGGCTTTTAAAAGAAAATTGCTAATGATGTGAAAGGATGACTCTTCATTCCTGGGAATACACCAGCTTTTTTGAGGGAGCAGACAGGCAGAGGGGAATCAACTAATTTTTTCCAGCATAATGTGGTAATGTGATGACTGGAAGGAGGGGCTTACAGGGAGCTGACAAATGACAGCTCTTTCTTCTCAGAAGTGAAGCGATTCTTGAACGTAAAAGAAGCAGGAATGCAGTAAATTACAGCTTGCTGCCAGTCAGTGACAAGAAGATTTCAGCATTTCTAGTTGCAGGCTTTTTTTTTTGCAGCAGCAGGGACAAAGCTATGTGTTTGCTATTGAAAAAGCAGTGTGAAGCAATCCCCCCTGCCTTGAAAATCCTTGCCCCTTCTTGCCTTCACTGGAGTGACTTTACCACCAGTTATAAGAGATGATGGAACACAAGGGTTGCAATTAGCGCTGGTATTTTCCTGTTGCTTTGTTGAGGCTGGGCAGCAGCTCAGTGCAGTGTGGTAACCTGAAAGGTCAGTCAGGCTAAATACTTGGGGACAAGCTCTTGGAGTGACCAGAGACTGGCAGCAGCCTGTAACTGAAATATTTGGGTAGTGCTTATGTACCAAGTGCCAGGTAACTTCATTCCCATCTTGTAGTGTAAAGTTGGCGTGGAACACACATCAGCTTGGGACGTGGCATGCAGTGTAGCTGTATCTCCTTCTTTGAAGTGGCTGTGACATCCATTGCACAGAGTGAGCAATCAGGAGAGGGTCTCCTTGCTGCAGAAAACTGGCTGTTCAATTTGCTCATGGACTTGCCAATCAATGGGTTGAGTTTGCAGAAGAGAATTAAAAGCTGTCCAACACAAAGACACCACCTCTGCCTTGGAAAGACCCTGCTCTGGTGGACTGCTGCTGCAAAGGCTTTGTGTTCTTCTCTGGGTGATCCTGGTGCTGTGCCTTTGCTCTGACTCCTGTAGGGGCAGTTCATATGTTTTATAACACGTGGGACCACTGTGGGGAAGGACAACTGTGCTAGGCAGGGACCAGTGTGTGGGGAGACAGCAGCAGGAGATTGGGGTTTGAGTAGGAATGGCTGTGTAAAGTTCTCTGTTTATAGAAATTCTATATTTGGAGTGGAGCTCTTGGGACTTTGAGTGACTAGGAAGTCATGTGGGCATAAGAATAACCATGCCAGATCATTCCAAAAGCTCAGCATCCCATTTCTGACATGGCCAAGGGCAAGGTCTAGAGAACAGCTAGATTGTATGGTCCTGCTCTGGCAGGGCAGTTGGACTTGATGATCTCTTTGGGTCCCTTCCAAGCCCTGACAGCCTGTGAGCCTGTGAGCAGCATAAAGATAGGGCAAAACCAGGATATTGCTTGATCTCCCAGCCTCCAATGTGCTGCTGCTTAGGAGCTTCCTAAGTTCAAGTCGTGCCTGTATTTAGTAGCCCTGAATGGATTTCTTCTTCATGAAATAATCCATTTGTGCTTTGAATGTCCATCAGCTTTCATCATTTGTGGTCCTGCAACAAGAATTTGCACGGTTTAATGAGGGTCTACAAAGTTCTCTGTCTTTTGCTTATTTTCATCCTGTGCTCTGTTAATTCCCTCTGGGCCAGGTTTCCTGGGATAGAAGGGCCAGAAAACAGTCCATGTGCCTCCACCACTCAGGATTTCTGGGGCCTTTGTCACGTTTCCTTCAATCATCTCTTTGTTATGGTACTTCACATCTCTTGTAGCCAGAGGGAGGTAACACTTCACATTCAGCCCAGCATCGGCAGTTTGCTAGGCTAAGGACAACACAGCCTTGAGGTTTTATTCAGTGGAAATGGCTGTATGGAGAGGTGGAGGGCTGAAGGGGATATTCTGGAGGAGAAGCAGAGGTGGTGACATGGCCAAGGCTCTCCTGGACTACCAGTAATCTTCTGCATGGCCATGCTGTGAGTGCCAAATGAGTTGAGTATGGCACGTGGGGTTGAGAAGATCCACACTGCTGTACAGTCCATGCATGAGGTGCCCTGGTTGTTGTGGGAAGCCACTCTACAGTCAAAGATGCCTTCATGAGCCTGAGCAGGATGGGCTTGAGCTTCATTCCTTGATGAGAGGGAACCAAACACTCTGATTCACGTGGGTCCCTCTTGAGTGCCCCAGCAGCTTGCTGCCTTCAACAGTTCTTTCTGCATCAAGGAATTATATCAGAATAATTGTTAGCAGGACTGTTCTACTGGCTAGGAGGGCCAGAAGCAGGCTTGGGAGAAAGATGTTTGTTTTGACCTAGGAAGATGTGGGACCAAAGCCTTTGGTACTACCTCCAAGTCCTGGGCCAATCATTTGATTGTGCTACTGTTCAGCTCCTTGTATGTGCAGGAGGGGAAATACCTACTCCAGCTTCCACTTTAGAGATTAAGCTGCTTTAAAGATTAAGGCATTGCCAAGCAGCAGGCTGGTATTAGCACACCTGAGTTTAGAGATTGCTTGAAAAGTGGATGGGTCTGTGTGGTCTGATCTCTGCATGATCTCCCTAAGAGCTCATTTTCCTGGGTGAGCTCTGCCTCCAGCACTGGCTGGCCCTTGGCACACAGGAGCTGCTGTGCTGGACAAAAAAAGAGCTCCATGATATTTGCCTGCTGGTGAATGCTGTAGCAATTAAATAGAATAGCTTGCTGATGTAGGTTCCCAGGTTGCTGGCTCACCAGCCTTTTGGAATAGCACACAACAGGCTGGAAGTTCTTTTGAGTCACTGCCCATGTGAATATGGTTGCTGCAGCACTTTTCTTTGAGCACTTAGAAAGGGGGAGAAAAAAAACCAGCAAAAGCATGTGGTGACCTTACAACTCTTTCCTCTACTGGCTGATGGCTTGACAACTGAGTCTGGAGTGTGCATGCTGAAATCAATCCTTATCACAGCTGCACTGCACAGCTACCAGAGATGGTTAATGCAGTGGCTGATCCCATACATGGCAAAGGTCCTTTGGGCAGGAATGAGGACAGAAACAGGACTTTGAGGGCCAAGTAGGAGTTCAGTGTGGTTTGCCCTTGTGTTGTGGCATCACAGCCAGTACCACACAGGCAATGCCAACCCAGGCCTGGGACCTGGCATATCCTGTGCTGCATGTGCAGGTCAGTGTGAAGCCAGTGTTGCTCTGGGAGCTGATACCCTTGGAACCCAAAGAACAGTGACCAGCATAGATGGCATCTGGGCAAGCAGAGGTGTAGGACCAGTGAGATGCTGATCACTTGGCATGGAGGGTCTGTACACCAAGCTGTGACCCCAACCATCTGTCTGCACAGCAAGGTGGGCATGGGAATATCTGCTGCCTTCCAAAGCATGAATGCCCTTTTATTGCCTTTTCCTGACTTGGGATTTCTGTCTCTCTCTCTCTGTCTGCCTGCCTTTGTGATTGGCTGTGGCTACTGTTGTGAATCTTGTGCCTCTTTGTGTAGTGGGAGACAGGGAGAGGCTTCTTGTGCTCTAAATCAGTGTTTCTAAGTCTCTTTTTTAAAGTCACTGTTTACACATCTGCAATGTGGAATTTGGAAAAGACAGACCCATTAAAATAATTGCACTCAGTAAGTGTTTGGCCTGCCTGCTCTTTTACTCTACCAACCACTTTCTCCCTTAACCCAGGACTGTCTGTGCCTCAAGGCTGTCAGTATTCATATTACCTCATTCTCATGCTTGATTTTCTAGCCAGTGCAATTAGCTGCAAGGAAGAAGCACCCCAAATAGTTCATGTTGCCTTGAGTGCCATAGCTCCTTGAATCTCTAGTTGCCTAAATACTACTCCTTTCATGAGCTCCCATTGTCATTGTTTTGTCTAAGACAAGAACAGCCCAATTTATATATTTTTTTTTTCCTTTTCATGAGAATGTTAACCCCCAGATGTGTATCTGAACAGCCCAGATGTGAATTTTGGGCCTCCTCCAGTTTATTAGGGACCTGAGTAAGGCATTTGACTCTGTCCCACAGGACATCCTGGTCACCAAACTGGAAAAACATGGACTTGATGGGTGGAGCACTGCTGAATAAGGAA
>WBNM01008521.1:48668-63712 GCA_013399055.1 Ramphastos sulfuratus | reverse complement strand
GTCCCTTCAGGTAGCTGTAGACAGCAATGAGGTCTCCCCTCAGCCTCCTCTTCCTCACACTAACCATCCCCAGCTCCCTCTGTCAGTCCTCATCAGATTTATTCTCCAGGCCCTTCCCCAGCTTTGTTGCCCTCCTCTGGCCCCACTCCAGCACCTCCACATCTCTCTTGCATTGCAGTTGCCAAAACTGAACACAACACTCAAGGTGTGGCCTCACCAAAGCTGAGAACAAGAGGACAATCCCCTCCCTGCTCCTGCTGGCCACAGCATTTTTAATGCCAGCCAGGATGCCATTGGCCTTCTTGGCCACCTGGGCACACTGCTGGCTCCTATTCAGCTCCTGCCTATTACAACCCCCAGACCCCTTTCTGCCAGGCATAAGCATTCAGAGATGGCAGTTGCCATCCATCTGGTTTAGGTGATCCTGCTGTGGCAGGGGAGCTGGACTAGCTGATCTTTTGAGGTCCCTTCCAGCCCCTGACATTCTGTGATTCTATGATCTGTCAGTGAGGTACTGGGTGTTCCTCTGCCCCTGAGGCACTGGGTGTTCCTCTGTCCCCATGCAACTGGAAGTGACTCCAACTAGTGCATTTTCTCTGGTGATCTGGCAACCTTGATAGAGCTGTGTTGGGATATTAACTGCTGGAATAAGTTAATTTTAATGCTTTCAGCCTTAAAAAAAAAATAAAAACCAACTCATTTCTGGGTGGTTGATGCAAAATCTTCCTACAAAATACAGTGAGGAACAGATTGCCCAAGTAGGCTGTGGATGTCCCTTCCCAGGAGATGTTCAAGGCTGGATTGGAGAAAGCCTTGATCAACTTGGTCTAAGTGGAAGATGTCCCTGTCCATGGCAGGGAGTTGGAACTAGATGGTCTTGAAGATGATCCAACCCAAACCATTCTGTGGTTCTGTGATTCTGTGATTCCATGAGCCTGCAATTCTGTGACTCTCTGATTCTCTGATTTAAGCAGCCTGAGAATGAGCTCACAGACTCCTCACAGGGCATGGCTGTCAGAAGGTTACTCCACAATTCAAGAGAGGTGGGAAGCTTCAGGACTGCACTGAAACTGAGGATGCCAAGAGTTTGCTGACTGGGAATGAAGTTATTGTAAAAAGGGAATGCTTACTGTTATGAGCATTTGTGGCACATGGATGGGTGCATGTCAAAACCCAGAGTGCTGCTGCCAAAACAGTCCTGTGTGCAGTTCTGGAGCCCCCAGCACAGGAAGGACATGGAACTGTTGGAGAGGGTCCAGAGGAGGGCCATGATGATGATCAGAGAGCTGCAGCAGCTCTGCTCTGAGGACAGGCTGAGAGAGTTGGGNCCCTTCCAACCTCAACATTTTATTCTATGATTCTATGAAATTGAGGATGCCAAGAGTTTGCTGACTGAGAATGAGGATATTGTGAAATGGGGATGCTTGCTGTTATGAGTATTTGTGGCACATGGACGGATGCATGTCAAAACCCAGGGTGCTGCTGCCAAAACTCAGAGTGCTGCTGCCAAAACTCAACCAGCCAGCTGACTTTCCTCTGCAGAGCCAGGGCTGAGAAGAAAACACCCCCCTGAGAGTGGCAACAGCTAAAGGGAAAGGCTCTCCTTCCATGACACCAGGAGCACTTTAGCAGAGCTAACACTTGCAACATCATTAGGCTTAATGTTTCTGTTATTTGTGCTGTCAATTCTCTTAATGATGCTCCAGCAGCATGAAGTGGAGTGAGTCATAAAAGTAATTATTAACTAGGCTATGGCACAGAAAAGACACTTGGAGTTCAAGTCGGTGCCAGCCCCGGTTGGTGTACGTTAGTTAATGAGCAGGTGCAAAGTGCGTTCACCAAGGAGAGAAATGGAGGAAGCCCATTTGGTGTGAAATGTTTCACCTTGTTAGCCTCACTGGGAAATACATCCCAGCAGGTGGAGGGAGTGGAGAGCAGTAAGGGCATGCATCTGCCTCCCCACGTTTCTAAGAGTGCTTAAGATGCAGCTGCTTGGGGGTTTTACTACGTCAGTGCTCAGAGGGGATCGGATGTATGAGGAATGGCAAGAAGCTGTGGCTGCTACCAAGGCTTGGGAGTCTGGGCAGNAAGCCTTCTCTTCTGCAGGCTGCAGAGCCCCAACTCTCTCAGCCTGTCCTCATAGCAGAGCTGCTGCAGTCCTCTGAGCATCTTCATGGCCTCCTCTGGACCCTCTCCAACACTTCCATGTCCTTCCTGTGCTGGGGGCTTCAGAACTGCACACAGTAAGAACGAAAGCATGGGAGAAAGGAGGGAGGGAGGGAAGTGGATGTGCTGGGAGATGAAGTGATGAAAGTCACATAAGGATTTGGTGACAGAAGAGAAAATATGGCTTAAATTCACTGCATCTTGTTGTGAGTTACTTCCCAGACCTCCCTTTTATCTAGATGTGTTTTCTGCTGGAGGCACACAGTCACCCTTCCAGACAAATGTTTAGCTGGGGTGACAAGGGTCAGCCACCTCCCAGGCATTTGTTCTTCTCCTGCCTGACACTCAGTGCCCACATGAAGCTCAACCCAGGGCCGGAGCTGGTGGAGGAACAGAGAACTGGCAGCTCCTGAAAGTTCCTATCAAAGGCAAGAAAGCAAATCCAAGTGAGGAGCAGGCACCAACTATCTTGGTGCTGCTGCTGCTGACCATGTTCTTAGGCAGGACAGGTTGCTTTCTACCACAAGGTTGTATTTACTCTGTAAGACATTGCTTATCTCCCTATGAGTAGCTCTGCCCAGTTGGTAATTGTCCATCAAGTGAAGAGCAGAGTGAAAAGTCACATCAACAGCAATCAAATTCAGTCTTCCAGGGTGGGTTTGTGTAGGACTTTTGTATTCTGATGTTTTTCTAGTTATGTGGAAAAGTTTTTGTCTTAGTCAGAGACCAGGATGATAAAATACATTTCTGAAAGTAGGAAGATGCTATCTGCTGAGGTGGGCAGCAGCAGCAGCAGCCACCTGGAACAGCAATTACCAGACCCTGCAGATGCAGCATGGACCTAGGCAGATGGGAAGGATCAAAGGTAACTGATTTGCATTTTATGAGTGGGATGGATCCATGCTAATAAAAGCAGAGCCAATCTGAGGAGGTGCTGGACTGTCCAGAGCAATCTGTTTCCTTTTATGATCTGAAGGAAGGCAATGGTGATGGGATAGAAGCTCATCTGTATCAAGCCACCAGCAACTACCTGATGGACAGACTCCATCCTAACAACCAGAGGTAGGTGATGTCTAACTAGTGTGTGCTGTGCTAGCAGAGGTGTTGCAGACAGCGCATGGCTGGAGCTGGACAGCCTCCTCCAATGCCTCAGTGAGGCTGTGCATCCCACCATGGGGCTCTTGTGTATCCCTGGATCTGAGAGCCCTCTTTCTCCTCTCAGCCCAGAACTGATGTCTGTCTGCCTCTCAGCTGCAGCAGCTCAGCTCATCAAACCTTCATGCATGCTGCATGAAAGATCAAGTTCAGCTGGCTCAGAAAGGGCCCTGTCACAGACCTTGAGCAGTGTCAGAGAGGAGATGGGAAGGATCAGAGGGCTGGGATCTTTCTTTTAGAGGCAATGGGCAGNAGCAGAGTAAAGGGGCAGAATCCCCTCCCTTGCCCTGCTGCCCACACTGCTCTTGCTGCAGCCCAGCACACAGTTGCTGTCTGGGCTGCACTCACACTGCAGGCTCACGTTGAGCTTTTCATCACCCCAGACTCCCAGGTCCTTTTCCTCAGGGCTGCTCTCAGCCATTCCCCACCCAGCCTGGAGCTCTGCAGTCTTTGAATGGCTTAATGGCAGCTCTAGGAGTTTGGCATTCAGGAGCTATTGAGAATCAAACCTAACTATGGCTAACAGGCCATACCTGGATGTTTCCCCAGGAGAAGCAAAATTGGGCTTGCAAATTCTGGAACTATTCCATTGACATGAAATCCAGGATCAGCTTCAGCTATGTATTTTCCAACCTGAGTTGATGAGCTCTTATGGGAGTGGCATAATGCAGCCTATAGCAGGAGCATCATCACTAATAACTGGGAAATAACTCAGAATATGATAGGATATTGTTAGATCCCACTTTGGAATCTAATTTCAAAGAGGACATGCATTTGAGAAGTGAGACCAGTATGGGAATGCTGCCCTGCCTGTTTCCCAAACTGTTTTAGACTACTCATCACCTACTGGGAAATAAACCAGCAAGATATTTAAGTCTTCAAAAAGATTAAAAAAAAAAAAAAAGAATTTCAGAGAGGCTCATTTTAGAATAACAACATTTAGCATACTCCTGAGCATGGGAAGGAAACAGGCTTGTGTCTTTAGTCTGCTGCTTTCAGAGGCTTTTGCTCCCACCTCCTTATGTATTCTTTCTGCTGGGCTCTTGTAGTTCCCTCTGCATCTTCCCTGCCTTTGCTTGCCCCTTCTGTGTCCAATATTCTAGACCCAATGACACTCTTGCAGAGAAATGTAATGGACTTCTGCCAAATATGTTAGTGTCAGGGAATCAACATGTTCTAATTGGACCTGCTTTGGTGACAAGTTCTAGACAAGCTCTGAGCAAGGCTTCAGATTTCAGCCTCCTGATTTATCAGGACTGCTTCTAAATGGAAGTCACTCTGTGTAGCCCCCTCAGATTGCTTCCATGCAGACTGACACCTCCAGCTACTCCCACAAGACAAGTTCCACTGCATCAAAAAAAAAAAAAAAAAAAAAAGGCTTTATAGTCTTGCCTTTAATTAACTCCCTATAGCAAAAACCACTTCGACTGTAACGGGCGAGTGGCTTTTAGATATGTTATTTATCAGCTCCCTAAATGTAATCAGAGTCAGTTTGATCCAATTAGGCAGTCAGCAGTACAGGGTAGTGCCACAGAGCCTTCATGCAGCAGCACTTGGGATGAGGAGATGCAATGCTCAAACAACTGTAGCCTTCCCACCTAGGATACAGCCTCCTCTCCCTTCAGTTTTTGTGTGTGCTGAAAGCCCTTTGTGGCTTAAAGAGCATTTCAGTGTCTGAGTTATAACTCTCTTGCATGCCATGGAGGTAAGTCTGGTGTCTCTTCCAACCTTCAATGGGTTTATGATGCCAAGACCTGTCTGTCCTTTCTGCTCTGAAGGGCAAGCTGGTGCTCTCCTGCCAAGAGCACAGTTTGTGCCCTTTCTGGATCCTGAGGGCTTGTCTGGGGCCCAGTGGAGGGCTACAAGGATGATGAGGGGACTGGAGCACTGCCTGATGAGGAGAGGCTGAGGGACCTGGGGCTGCTTAGTCTGGAGAGGAGACTGAAAGGGAATTTAATAAAGGTTTATAAGTATCTGAGGGCTGGGGATCAGGATGGGGGGGGACAGGCTCTGCTCACTTGCTCCCTGGGATAGGACAAGGAGCAATGGATGGAAGCTGCAGCACAGGAGGTTCCACCTCAACACAAGGGGGAACTTCTTTACTGTAAGGGTCCTAGAGCACTGGCAAAGGCTCCCCAGAGAGGTTGTGGAGTCTCCTTCTCTGAAGACTTTCAAGACCTGTCTGGATGTGTTCCTGTGTGACCTGAGCTAGATTGTAAGGTCCTGCTCTGGCAGGGGGGTTGGGTTTGATGATCTCTTTGGGTCCCTTCCAATTCCTGATATCCTGTGATTCTGTGATCTGGGGAGCAGTCTGGGAGCTGGGACAGACTTTGTCCTCATCAGGCAAGACTGCAGTGGGTACATGAGAGATGTTGTAAAGATCTCATGGGCATGTGGGTACTCCCTGTTGTGATTTTGTTTTCTGCTAATTGCGTCTGTGAAGGGATCAGTAAAACAGCAATTTCCTCTGGTTTCTCTGCCTTGTCCTCACAGAAATGGATGAGGAGCGGAGGAAAGGATGTTCAATGGTCTGAGAATTGGAGTAATCATCTAGATTTAATTTCATGCTCTTTAATTGTGTTTCTCAGGAGATCTATTCTGGTTTCAGCCTGGATCCTCCCCCTGTTCTAGAGTCCAGCTAGTCCCTGGTCTTCTATTTCCAGAGAGACTAAGAGCAAGCTCACTATGCAAGAGCCCAGCTGTGTGATCCTTCTGGACATGACCAGGAGGGAATTCATCTGCTCACAGCAGTAACTTCACATTAATTAGAGAATTTCTTCCCCAACTTGGAAGACTGGATGTTTCTTGGGAACTCTCAGGGGTTCTAGGCCAATAGTAGGGAAAGTGACTTGGCCAACACACATGATGGAGGAGCTCCAAGACATTTGTGAGGTCTGGGCAATGCCAAACTCCCCTGCAAGTACTCTGTGCTGGTGGATGGTGTGAGAGACAGTCTTGGCCCAGACTGCAGCTGTGAGACACAGAGAACAGGTGGACATGCAGTTGGAGCAGGCCTTGAGTAACCTGTACTAGTGGGAGGTGTCCCTGCCTATGGCAGGGGGTTGGAACTAGATGATCCTTGAGGTCCCTTCCAACCTTACTATTCTATGATTCTATGATTCTATGCTTCTCCTAGGGATGGCTTGAGATGCTCTGGTGAAATCCAGCTCTGTTTTCCATCATTGCTAAGAAGCTAGGCATACATGGGACTCCTTATGAGCCCATCTCTTCCTCTCCTTGGCTTTTTAGACAGCCCTTGCTTTAAGCACCAATGAAGGCCAGGACTTGCCCTGCTGAGTCAGCAGATGTGTCTTCATGTAGAGCCATGCATACATCCTTCCTTGATGAGCTCCTGCTCATTAAAACCTCCAAATGACACTCTTGAGGGCCTTGGAAGGAGGTGGTGCTCTGACTGGAGTGGTGTGGACTTGAAAATCTCCGCTAGTCTTGATGTGAGGTTTTGCTGTGGGCAGAGGCAAAAATTCCAGTTGGGTTTAAATAAGGCAGAGGTATACACAACAACCCCAAGCAGTGCTACTGGCTGGGAACAGAGTGGCTGGAGAACAGTCAATCAGAGAGGGACCTGAGGGTGCTGGTAGAGAGCAGCTGAACATGAGGCAGCAGTGTGCCCAGG
This sequence comes from Ramphastos sulfuratus, assembly GCA_013399055.1. NCBI lineage: Eukaryota > Metazoa > Chordata > Aves > Piciformes > Ramphastidae > Ramphastos > Ramphastos sulfuratus. The sequence goes on along the minus strand of WBNM01008521.1, from coordinate 56,757 downwards.
TGGTCACGACACCAAATGGCATCCTGGTCTGGATCAGGAACAGTGTGGCCAGCAGGACAAGGGAGGTTATTATGCCCCTGTACTCAGCACTGGTTGGGCCACACCTTGAGTACTGTGTCCAGTTCTGGGCCCCTCAATTCAAGAGAGATGTTGAGGTGCTGGAAGGTGTCCAGAGATGGGTAATGAAGCTGGTGAGGGGCCTGGAGCACAACTACTTGAAAGGAGGTTGTAGCCAGGTGGGGTTGGTCTCTTCTGCCAGGCAACCAGCAACAAAATGAGGGGACACAGTCTCAAGTTGTACCAGGGGAGGTCTAGGCTGGATATTAGGAAGTTATTGCCAGAGAGAGTGATTGGCATTGGAATGGGCTGCCCAGGGAGGTGCTGGAGTCACTGTCCCTCGAGGTGTTCCAGACAAGACTGGATGAGACACTTAGTGCCATGGTCTGGTTAATTGGCTAGGGCTGGGTGATAGATTGGACTGGATGAGCTTGGAGGTCTCTTCCAACCTGGTTGATTCTATGATTCTATAATTTTATTATTCTATGATTCTATGATTTTATGATTCTATGATTCTATGATTCTATGATCCTGCCTTCCTCCTGGTGGCTACCAGGACTGTGACAGCTGTGCTGAAGGCATGCCCAAGCCTTGTGAGTCAACCTGCCCTCACAAGTGGATTTGCCCAAGCTCAGGAGGTAGTTCTTCCCTCTGCTCATAACTAGCCTCATCCTGAGGTTTATTGGCCCTTCATGAACCTGCCTCAGACAGCAGCTGAGTTTCACATTCTCTAGCCAAGAGGAGATACTGGCCACCTCCTTTATAGGGAGACAATAGCACATGAGGTTGTGCTTAAAGCAGCATTTTGTCAAGTGGAGTGTGTGGGGCCAACCCTGCTGCTGTGTGCAGCACTTGGCACCATCTCAAAAGCTGGTGTCATCTCTGAGTGGCTGCGGCCATCGAACCTGTCAAAAAGAAACCTGCTGCAGCTATGAAAAGAAAGGAAGTCTTTAATTACCTTGGCTAATCTTGTGCAACTTCCCCTTCCCCTCCTCTGGCAAAGAAGAAATGAGCTCCCACAGACTAGGCTTTTGTTTTCAGTTTTGACTTGGAGGTGCTGACTCCATCCTAAATCATTCTGCCTGGCCACATGCAAGCACATCCCCAGAGCCACCTGGTTTAACACTGAATCCATTTACATCTCTTCCGTGCTTGTGTTTTCTTCATCAGACAGGCTATGAATTATTGCCTGATCTGCCTTTCTGTTCAGGAGGTTACAAAGGCTTAGTCAAGCAGAAAAGAATATGCAAAATGGAAAATGTCCCCCTGCTTGAGAAATACTGTTAAAAACACCAGGCAGAAAGAAAAGAGCTTTTACATCACTGCCTGCAAAGCTTTTTGCTCTGAGTTCAGTGTTTACATAAAATTATCATCCAGCCATGAATTTAATTGAAAGCTGACAGTCTGAATGACAGAGTTCTCAGCAGTCAGCATGTGCAATAGATACCACTCAGGTGAGTGCTGGCTGTGAGTTTTATCCAGAACAGAAGGTTGATTAATGAGCATGTGCCAACACCAGGAGTGCTGTCTGCTGGAGTGATCACAGTATCACAGTATCACAGTATAGCAAGGTTGGAAGAGAGCTCAAAGATCATCAAGTCCAACCCATTACCACAGACCTCAAGACTAGACCATGGCACCAAGTGCCACGTCCAAACCTGCCTTGAACACCTCCAGGGACAGTGACTCCACCCCCTCCCTGGGCAGCCCATTCCAGCGGGGAATGACTCTCTCAGTGAAGAACTTTCTCCTCACCTCCAGTCTAAACCTCCCCTGGCACAGCTTGAGACTGTGTCCTCTTGTTCTGGTGCTGGTTGCCTGAGAGAAGAAAGCAACCTCCTGCTGGCCACAACCACCCTTCAGGTAGTTGTAGACAGCAAGAAGGTCTCCCCTGAGCCTCCTCTTCACCAGGCTAAACAATCCCAGCTCCCTCAGCCTCTCCTCATAGGGCTTGTGATGAGGCGCCTGAAAGCAATGGCTCGTGTTTGATGGATGCCAGTGGTTAGGTCCTGAGCAAGTAGAGCAGTTCAGGTGAGACCTGATCAAAGAGGCTGCTGGGTGCTGCTGGAGATCCACTGGAAGAAGAGCCAAGAACCAGCAGGCATAGCTGAGGGGCTGGAATTGGAGTTGGAACTGGGCATTAGGCCAGCAGGTGACTCAGGATCTGCCTTTCTGAATAGCTCCTTGGAGCATTTTCTGCTGCTTTCGATACATCAGATGGGAAGCATACCCTGAGAGGGCCACTTCACAGAATCACAGAATGTTAGGGGTTGGAAGGGACCTTGAAAGGTCATCTAGTCCATCTTCCCTGCCAGAGCAGGATGACCTAGAGCAGGNTTGAATGTCTCCAGAGGAGACTCCACCCCACTTAGGGTGGGTGCTGGCAAGGTTTGCTCTGAGCAGTTCAATCAGAGGTTAAAAGTAGATGCACAGCACATCAGTGCCACCTGTGTTGTTTTGGTACTGGACACAAGTGGTGCTTGCAGCACCAGCTGTGACCAGCAGTGCCTGGGAGATGATGTGAAGGTAGTGGGGCAGCAAAAGCAAACACAATGCTGGTGTTTGAGAGGAAGAGCCAGCACTGAACATGGGTCTCATTTCCCACTGAATTGCTGCTCTCCACCAGACCAAACCCGACTAGCACCCCTGAGCTGCTGTTCTGCCATACTGCCAGGCTGGCTGAGCCTGCACTGGCTGGGTCTGCCACATCCCAGGTGCCCACACAACGTCTCTGCATGTCACCCCTTGTTGCTCTCTGTGCTCACTTCCCTCTGCCCATTGCTCTGGGGACTTGTTACAAACTTGTGAGCCAGAGCCTCTCTGGCCCTGGAAGCCCAGGAGAGCTGCTCTCACCCTCTTTTGATTTTTCTGCTTTTATTTTTCTCTTTCAGCTGTATCAGCTGATCTAATAAAAGATATTGCCTCTCCCTATAAACCTTGCCTCTAGAGACTTCACTGCACTGAGGTTGCTATAACAACAACCAAGCACTTTGCCAGCAAGAAGTGGAGGAAAAAGGTAGTGGAAAACTAAGATAGACCTCAGGAGAGAGACCCCCTCCCCCATCCCTGTGACTGGTAGGATGTGGCACCACCTTGAACAAGGTGGAGAGACAAGAAGGGGGAGCATCTCTAGGGGAAAGAGATATCTGAGTCCTGACTTTGGCCAAGGATGTGCTGTAGGACCCTCCTCACCACGCACACAGGGCAGATCATAGAATCATAGAATCATAGAATCATAGAATGGTAAGGTTGGATGGGACCTCAAAGATCATTTAGTTCCAACCCCCTGCCATAGGTTGGGTTGCAACTAGCACAGGTCACTCAAGGCCTCGTCCAACCTGGCCTTGAACACCTCCAGGGAGGGAGGATCCACAACCTCCCTGGGCAACCTGTGCCAGTGTCTCACCACCCTCACTGTGGTGAGGCACATCTTCCAGGTGAATGTTTGTCTTCTTCAGGTTAAAACCCATGTGCAGCTTCTCCAGAGACATTGCTCATCCCCAACTACCTGTCTGCTTCCAGGACCCATCCATGAGCCAAAATTCCCATCCTGGCCAAAAAAAAAGCCTCTGATGAGGTGTTTGAGCAAACCAGGCATTTTCAGAGTGTAAATGAATGCCATGGTCCCTGTCCAGCTACAGCTGGCTGGGAAAGGTTTCCCTTGCCTTCGTGCAGTGGGGTTGCTGTGCCGTGGTTTAGTAAACTAGAAGGGTTGGGTGATAGGTTGAGGTGAGCAGTGGGGTTGCTGTGCCATGGTTTAGTTAATTAGAAGGGTTAGGTGATAGGTTGGACTCGATGATCTTAGAGGTGTTTTCCAACCTGGTTAACTCTCTGTGTGATTCTGCGCTGTGGCTTCTTGGGCTGAAATGAGCCAGGCAGGGCTCAGGTGACCGCAAAACAGTGGAAACTGCCACCAAGAGCATGCAAATACTTGCAGGGGATGATTGCCCTAGGAAAGAGTAGATTAAAAGCAGGGGGAAAAATGGTAGGAGAGCTTATCTGGAGTAGCTACAGATACCCACAGTCAGCGACACTCTTCTCAAGCCTTTTCTGCTCTTTTTAGCTGATTGCAAATGCCGCAGTGAAGCTCTTCTAACTCTATCAGCCAGGGGCTTATTTGAACCAAATCTCCATTTTCCCCTCCCAAGTTATGGATTAGGGGCTCTGAATTGTTAAGCAGCTGAGGATTGCCAAGAATAGAGAGTTTGTTAAGCACTCTGAGACCTGGGCATTAAATAAAGTTAAATTATTATTCTCGGATTCACCACAGAGCTGAATATTTATGGCTCCATCTAGTTTTCCAGAGTCTCATCATCTCTTATGTCAACTATACTTTATAGAAATGTCCACAGGGAAGGAATTGACTTTTGTCCTGGGCCTAAACTAAACAAGCTCAAGCAGTGATTATTTGGGTTTTGAAACAGCTGGATAATTTAATTTCAACATCTATTGATCACCTTCTGCGATGGAATCCTTCGGCTAAATAATCTGCGAGGCAATTAATAGCCTAGAGCATGAATTCATCACAGATTTATCAATAGGGTCTGAGTTTCAGAGTGAGGGGAAAAAAAATGGGGTTTAATCTGATTACTTTGGGGGAAAAAAAAGAAAAGAAAAAAAGAAAAAGAAATGCAACTTCATGCATTTGAAGGTACATCTAAAGCCAAGAGAAAACTGGCTGCCTGTTCCTGCCGTGGTTTGAAGGGCTGATCCATTTCAGGCTGGATGGCTTCTGGTTTGGGGTAGACAGGGATAAATCTTTAAGCAAAATAATCAGCACTTCCCTCCAAAAAAAGGAGATCTTTAAATAAAAAGCACTCCAAACNGGTTGGATGAGGCCTTGAGTGACCTGTACTGGTGGGAGGTGTCCCTGCCTATGGCAGGGGGTTGGAACTAGATGATCCTTGAGGTCCCTTCCAGCCCTACCATTCTATGATTCTATGAAAATCCAGCATTGCTAAGCCCTGATCTCCTCCCTGGCCAGCAGCTGGGGCTCAGCTCTGCAGGTCACTCCCTGGCTGTGCTCCCTCCTGAAATCAGCTGCCTTAGGTGGTTAGTAAAGTGGTTCCCATACCAGATAATTAACTGGTGCAATCTGTTAATGAGGTTTACAATGTACTTTGTGGGCCATCTGGACAAAAGATGATTTGTGAGGATGGCTGTAGCATGCCACTGCCTTTTATGCTTGCTCATGATTAAATAGGGACTAATTACAGGAGGGGACAAACCAGTTACAAAGAACCAGGGCTGACAGTGGTGGATCTATCATCGACGAATAGGAACCACAGCTAACAGGAAAATCCATGCCTTTCTGAGAGGGATAGGAAGAGAATCTGTGCCAAGCAGTGTGGCAGACCAGACCCTGTGGTGGGCTCAGCTGTGACCAAGGGCAGAGCTCAGAAAGCAGGAGAGATGCAGGATGACTTTAGGATCACTCCCTCCCTGGAGGTGTTCAAGGTCAGGTTGGACGAGGCCTTGAGTAACCTGTACTAGTGGGAGGTGTCCCTGCCTATGGCAAGGGGTTGGAACTAGATGATCCTTGAGGTCTCCTTCCAACCTTACCATGCTATGATTCTATGATCAGCCAACCTGGCTTCAGGCACCCTAATGCACGACCCTCCTCAGCAGGTTCTCAGAATCTCCCTGCCAAAATTTGGCCCTTTCTTCACCTCTGAGTCTGGAAATCTAAAAGGCCCAGGGCTGGCAGGGGTTGCAATTTATCATGCCTTAATAAAGTAGTCACGAGGTGTCTGGGAAAATATTTTTAGTGTAGAAAGGAAATATTCCAGCGTGGGGGCAGGGAGGGGAGGTGAGAAGAAAGACTACCATGCAGCTCCAGAGAAGTGTCTTCTTTTTGGCCCCATCCTTGCCTCAGCCCTCAAACTGTGCGACATTCACCTCATCACCACTCGTCAGAGCTCATTTCCCTTGCAAAGAAATAAAAAGTGCTCAGCTACAATTTATGCAGCAGGGGGAATGCGTGGATGTCTGGAAGGGAATCAGCTCAGTCAGTCATGTGCAATGCAAACACCCCAGATCCATTTTGCAAAATGACTCCAATAAATGGCAAAACAATATGCATCCACTCTTAAGGAAGTAAGAGATGGTTAAACAAAGACCTGGAGCTGATAATCATTGCTGCTGTGGTTTAGGAATAATTTGCAGGAATAAATGTTTGCCTGGTTGTGTATTTTAGTAGGTTTTGTAGGCTTTTCCCCTTTGTTTTATATTTTTTTCCTAGCCAATACTTCAAATCTATTTGTAGAGAGAATAATTAGAATAGAAAACATCTGCAACTTACCAATGCATAGCCCATTAGAGAACAAATGGAGGCAGAATTAAGCCCCCCTTCAAATCAGCAGCTGTTTATTACCTCTACAACCAAAAAGGCTTCTTCCAAAAAAACCTCTGAACTGAGCAACCTTGCATTTACCACTAAACTCCCCTGTTTATGACTTTAAGAAGGGTTGGTTTTTGTTGGTTGGTTTGGTTTTGGTGATGGTGGTAGCGATGTTGTTTGGTTGGTTTGGTTTGTTGTTGTTGTGTTTGGTTTTTTTTTTTGTTCATTGGGTTGGGTGGGTTTTGGTTTTGTTTTGGTTTTTTTGTTTGTATTTTTAATGTTTGGTGGTGGTCTTTTTTTTTTATATATATTTTGGCTTTAAATGTGTTTTAATGTCAAAATATTCATCTGCAAAGAAAACCCACTCAGTAGCCTGTTGTCAGACTGAGCCTGGCAACTGGCTCAGCAGTGGAAACCTTGACAGAACTGGCCCCTCTTCCTGAAGCCTTTGGATCAGTGGGATTGCTGCTTCTGGGGTCTCAGCCCCCCCCCCATTAGCCAAATGTTACACCAGCATCTGCAAGGGCTAAAGCAAATATCAGTTTTTCTACACCCCTCAGGCTCTGCCTTTGCACCCTCCCCTTCCACCCCTCCATTCACAAGGTGCTCCCACTTCACCTGCATGTCTCCACCACACTGAATTTTGTCCAGCACATGAATGATGGGCTGACATGGAAGTTGCCCTCCACTCCAGCTCTACTGCTATTTTGATCCCCCTAATTCTCATCAGGCTGCCTATTAAAGCAATAGGGGTGATTAATGTGGGGTTTGTTAACTCTTTGTGGGGTCGAGCTGTTTGAAACGAGCACTCCTCCCTGTGGAAGTGGCACTTGGAGCTCATTGCTGCCTCTTCCTGCTGTGCTGTGATTGAATGGTGTTTTATTTACAGGCAAGACACAAAGCTGAAGGTCCAGGATGAGATCTGCCAGCTCCAGAGACAAAAATAATATCTGTGATTGACCTAAATGTCCAAGGCAACCACCGGCAGCTTGAATACAGGACAGGAGCGGAGCCTTTGGTGAATAAATGGAAGGAAATTTATACTCGAGGCTGCAAGAGAAGACCTTGGGAAATAAAACCCCTTGGCCTTTCAGCAACAATCACTGAAGGTGGATGACCAGACTCTGTCCATTTGTTATGCCAGATTCCCTCAGCACAGCAGAGAGCATCCAGATCAAAGCCTGTAACATCGCAATTTGCGGACACCAGAAGAGATCCCAGACTGGTATGTTCATTCTTAAATTTTACATGGCACAGTGGATACTCAGAAGCCTTCCAGTATCTGAAGGGGGTTTACAAGAGGGCTGGGGAGGGACTATTTACAAGGTCTTGTAATGACAGGATGAAGAGTAATAGGTTTAAACTGGAAGAGGAGAGATTTAAACTGGACGTTAGGAAGAAGTTCTTTCCAGTGAGGGTGGTGAGACACTGGAACAGGATGCCCAGGGAGGTTGTGGCTGCTCCCTCCCTGGAGGTGTTCAAGGCCAGGTTGGATGAGGCCTTGAGTGACCTGTCCTAGTGGGAGGTGTCCCTGCCTATGGCAGTGGGTCAGAACTGGATGATCTTTGAGGTCCCTTCTAACCTAAACCATTCTATGATTCTATGATTCTATGACTCTATGAAATATCCTGAGTCACAGCACTGGGAGGCTGTGACCTTGGAGGGTGGCCTCCATAGCTGGCCACAGCACAG
>WBNM01008521.1:25619-36384 GCA_013399055.1 Ramphastos sulfuratus | reverse complement strand
TGATTCTTGTTTCTGTGTTTCTATGATTCTGTGATTCTTGCTTCTATGCTTCTATGATTCTATGATTCTTGTTTCTATGTTTCTATGATTCTATGCTTCTATGCTTCTATGATTCTGTGATTCTTGTTTCTATGTTTCTATGATTCTATGATTCTTGTTTCTATGTCTCTATGATTCTGTGATTCTTGTTTCTATGCTTCTATGCTTCTATGATTCTTGTTTCTATGTTTCTATGATTCTGTGATTCTTGTTTCTATGTTTCTATGCTTCTATGCTTCTTGTTTCTATGATTCTATGATTCTATGTTTCTATGTTTCTATGGTTCTATGATTCTATGATTCCACGATCTGCCCTTCTATAGCCAAACTTTATCTCAAAGCTTCTGAGATGGAAAAAGGGCTAAAAAAAATCTCTAAAGAGGGCAAAATAATCTGTTTTAATTAAGTTAGTAATACTGACTGTAGGAGCTGTGGGATGCAAATGAGAAATTTATTTGACCCCACCGCCCCCCTTCTATTTTTGGACAGGAAGCACACACACAAAGACAACAAAAAGAAAACAGACAACAGCAAAAAAAAAAAAAAACCCAAACAAAAAAACCCCAGAGTTTTGTCTTGTCACAGCGATCTGGATCAGGTTTTGTCTGACAGGAACCTACAACAAATAAATAAAAAGATCAAAACACAAGAAAGAGAAGAAAAATGGCAGTTACCCAGGGAGGAAGCTTCCCAGCAGATGATGAATTGGAAAATGGACACACAGAACATGCTGACATACATTTTTAATGGCCCAATTGCTCAATTAATTCTTTCCCTTTTCCCTTTTTAATGTAAAAATCGTCATAATTCCTCCCAGATTAGTATAGATACAGGCCGACAATCTCTCCTGCTCAAGGTATTTGCAGGACATAATTCATTCATAAAGCCATAATGCACTCATCTATCATCTGAAATATTTTTTTCCTTTCTTTTTTTTTTTTTCCCCCCCCTCCCCTTTTCCTTTTCCTTTCCCCCTCTCCCGTTTGTGCTCGGGGCTCTCGCTGAGTCTCTGGGCACTGATGTATTAGCTGGCATATGCAAGCTATGAATTATCAACTGAAAGGAGTCAATTATCCACTCTAAAAATGAGTGTCTGGGCACCAATAGCCTGAGGGGCCTTTTTTGTATTTACGAAATGATTTCATGGCAAGTAGAGGTGTGTGTGGAAGGGGGATTGAAGGAGGGGGGGGAGAGAAGGGAAAGTGGGTTGGTTTGTTTGGGTTTTTTTTTTGCCTTTTTTCCTTGTAGCCTCCCCTTAACCAGAATGAAAAAAAAAAAATTAAAAAGAGACCATTTTGAACTTTTAATGCAATAATCTGTTTTTATACACACCAACTTTTAGGAGTGATTTCAGCTAGCAGGAAAGGAGGCTCATCTGGTGGCCATATTGCCTGGGCTTCTCCTCCTCTATCTGGTCTCAGCTCAGCCTTCAATCAAACCCGCAGCCCTGGCTGACTTCAGCTGCTAATAGACTGGATAGGAAATGGGATATTGGATAGTTTTGCTGGTCCCCAGTCACTGGCCATGTGCCTTGTCATCTCTGCAGACATTGATTTCTCCCTCTCTTCCCCAACCCCCTGCTCTGCTCTGCGGGCTGTGGCCCGCCAAGAGGTAACACCACATCAGCAAACCTTGCGCCGAGTTACGCTTAGGGAAATGAGGTCATTAGATGGAATTACAGCAGGGTTTTGATAGCTGGGTAATAGGTTTTAATGATGGAATTTAACATAGGACCCCCACTAGGGACAAGGCTGATATACATCCAGACAGGTCACTTAATAAACCTCCACTCAGCACTTGAGTTGAGGAATTTAGGAGGCTCTGAAAACACAGCCCTCCTTAACCAAGCCAATATATCAAAGGCAAGTAGTCTCTTTGGAAGGCTTTTTATTATTATTTTTGAGGTGTTTGAGCGACTTCAAGCATGCTGCTCCTTTAAATATGCACATTTATTTTGCCAGATGCACTTTTGAGGAGGGTTTCTTCAGATGGCAGATGTTTTCCTTAGACACGAACAGGCTGTCGTGCTCTCAGATGCTAGAATGCTCATCTGATGGTGCAGTGAATTGTTTGGAAGTTTGAAGAGCTTAGCTGGCCTTTAATGTGCTTGTTACTGACAGGTAAATTGCAGGTTAAGTGCAAAAGCAGCATTCAGCTGAGGAGTCCTGGCTTCCACAAATCTACCTTGGCCTCTAATCTGAATACAAAAGGAAGGAAGGAATTAAATTTGACCCCTCGAATGTGCTGTTCACACAATCCTAGACTTATTTAGTAAGCACCTTTAAAGGGGCTTTCTGTTTGTTCTGGCCTCATCTCAAGCAGGTACAAGAATGCCCACAAAAGACAGCTCTTTACAGGTAGCAGAGTGGATCAAAGCTGGGACCTTTGCTTTGTGTGTCCCAACAATGCTGAAGGGGCAGGCTTGAGGCTCTCTTGCAGGGTAGTTCATTCAATTTGTTCTCCCAAAGGCTGTAACACCGTGGTGGTTGCTGCAGATCTGCACATGCCCCGAGCACACAAGTCCCCTGAGAGCCACCAAGCACCATGCCAAGTGGTGATTCATTTGTGCATTGCATAGGTCCTCAAATCAGGCATGAGGCAGGTGTCTGCAGCTATGATTCCCTCCCAAGGAGGGTGAAATTCTGAGTTCACTGTAGAGGGACCTCACAGCAAAGGGCACAGTGATTGAGCCATGGACATGATAGGTGGCTTGCACACATACAGTTTGGGCTTCTGGTTTGGTTTTGAGCCTTACCTGCAAACCCCTGTGTTAACTCCTCTATACACTGCAAAGGAGGGTCTCTAAATAGGAGGCTTGAGAGGAAATGGTCTAGCAGCTAAGGATAGTCTACTGGGACATGGAAGGTGGAGGTTTTATTGATTGCTTCACCAGCACATTTGTCTATTGTGGATTTCTCATCTGATTGAAAAGCAATCAGATGATCTCTCTACATTTTGTAGAAAAGGAGAGAGGCTCTTCCAGAAGGCAGTTCAGAGCCAAAGTAAACACCTGTCCATCAGTACCAATGAGCAATGTTTCTTTCTGGTGTTTGAGACACCATTTAAACTCATTTCTGGGCTTCCTTGACAACCAAGGAGGTTGGTTTGATGAAAGGCTGTGGTAAGCTTACCCAGGCTTGCCTTGGAGAGTGTCCACATTTTGGCAGTGGGGGACACTAGCTAGCTGGCTATCAATGGGTGCCACCACCTAGTGCCATGCTCCCTTTGGTGAGTTACCTACTACTGCTGCTATTTCCCAAAGGTGTTTCAGGAGCCAGCAATAGTGTTTAATGCTGATATTACACAGTAGATCAGACACTCAAAGACTTCCTGTGGCCCCTGTCCTGGAGAGCCCAGGCTGGGAAGCTGTAGTGCATTGGAGGTTGATGCAGTGGTGGTGCAGATCCCTAACTAATTTCCTTAGAAGGCAGGTTCCAAAGATCTCCCACATGGGCAGTCAGTAGGGCCAGGAGCAGAGAACCAAAACTGTCCTTGCTGCTGCCAGGGACCTGCTCACTGCTCTTCTTTGGCCTTCAGCAGCCACAAGAGAATGACAAATGCTTTCATGGATGTTTTACATGAACCAAATTTGCCTTTGTCTCTCTTGTTGTTACCACCTGCTAGCAGCCCACCACCACCACAGAAAGCCTGCAGTTGAACCTTTTTCTTCTGCCTTTTTTCCCTGCTTCTCTGGAACAAAGGTGTCATGAGTGATTTGCCAGCTCAGATGATACTTGCTGCAAGTGTGAACTCTGTGGGCTGTGGAAAGCTGTCTGTTTAATTTTGAAATCCCTGATGAAGCTAAGAAACAAGGCCTAGAACAAAGGAGGAAACTGCCACTTTTTGGCAAGAGTGTGCTGATTTACAAAGGGCATCCTTCAATTATTTAAGGAGCAGTCAGCAGTGCCATAACTTTAAGTATGAATCAAGTGGCATGACTGAAAAATTTGTCACAGTGTGTTAGATCAATGGTAATTACCTTACTGACATGAGTACTGTTATTATTTTACAGGGCTGCAAACAGGATCATGGACGTGAGGAAACACAAACTGCACTGTGATCAATACTCTCTGAAATATGACTCTCCATGGCCCAAAATGGAGTTTTCAAGCCAGGCAAACCATTATAGACTGATTCTCTCTCTCTCTCTCTCTCTCTCTCTCTGCCTTTAGATGGATACCCTGAAGTAAAACACAGCAGCAATTGGTCAACTTGTTTCTGGCTTTGAACAGGCAAATAGACACTTATTATTTTTAAGGACAACTGTGTGCAAATAAAAAGTCTGTACAGCCAAACTCTGGGTGAAGGGAAAGCTGTGGAGGGGGCATGGGGAAGGAGGGCTCTGGGCTCATGCTGTGCACCTTGGACTGATCTCTCTGCTGCAGCACATTTAGCATTAAAGGTTTTCAGATTCTCTCCCACCTCTGATTACAAATGATTATGGGACTTCTGATCAATGGGCATCACATCCAGGACCTATGGGGTGTGAAAGCTTTCCTCTATTTTCTGTCTGGAGAGTGATACACAACACAGGGTAACATGGTGCATGCCACATCCTTTGGGGGGTTAAAGGAGGGACTTTTTAGGCTGTCAGGTAGTGATAGGACTAGGGGGAATGGAACAAAGCTAGAAATGAGCAGGTTCAGACTGGATCTTCAGAAGAAGTTGCTCAGCGTGAGGGTGGGGAGACCCTGGAAGGGGTTACCCAGGGAGGTGGTGGAAGCCCCATCCCTGCAGGTGTTTAAGGCCAGGCTGGATGAGGTTCTGGACAGCCTGATGTAGTGTGAGGTGCCCCTGCCCATGGCAGGGGCTTGGAACTAGATGATCCTTGTGGTCTCTTCCAACCCTGACTGATTCTGTGATTCTATGATTCTACATTCTTTGCTGCAGTGTTTGATGAGATGTCCATGACCAATTCAGGCATCAAGTGTGAAGTGGACAAACAAATTGGCTGACTAGAGAGCAACAGATAGTGACAGTAGGATCTGAAGCTGTCATCTCTCTTCAACCCAGGCCACTAAGGGTTGAATTTCCACTGAGTGAGGACACTGTGTCTGGCATGTCCACAAGCATGCACTTTGCACAGCTGTCTAGTACACAAATGGTCTGCTGCATCAACAGTGTACACCCCCAGGAATGGGCTGGAACTCTGGTGCCTATTTGGAGTTGCTTGTTAGTAAAATGCCCACAGCCTTGGCAAGCAAATGATTTAGTTATTCCCTTCAGACAGCTTCTAGCAGAAGGGATGGACTTGCCCTACCTATGAGTGAGGGCTCACTTGGCTTGCACGGTGGAGATGAAGAGTGCTCGGCTAGAGACAAAACTGACACACATAGGGTAGACCCAAGGTGTTTGCCAAGGCAACTGGGTGGCTGGGCATAGATGGCAAGCACAGCTGCCAGGAGGAAGAAGGGTTAAATGNACAGTTCCATGTCCTTCCTGAAGTGAGGAGGTATTTGCTTGGCACATGAAAAACGATTCATTGTACCTGAGAATGGAGCTTGATGAAAGGTCAGCTCCACAGGCAAGACAGGGAGTACTACTTTGGCCATACTAGACACATGGCAGACAGACAACATTCCAAATGTTGTAGCTAGGCTCTTCCAGAGAAAGGAGTGAACCACCAAGACCCACCAGCGGCAAATAAGAGTTGAAAAGGTGACCTGCAAATCCATCATTTGGGGGTAGCCACTCAGTGTATGTGAAGCACTATGTCACCCTGTAAAGAACTGGAGGAAAAGAAGGCCACTGATGGAGGTCATCATCAGAGTAGGAGAATGCTGCAACTAACCCAGGGCTTTTAATCACATTCCTCACCTTAAAACAGAAGCATATGGGAACTGATAACAAATAAAGATGCAGTACTCCTGGCTTCAATGTTGTGAATAAATCAGAGAGCAAAATAATGAAGGTTACAGGAGGGGAATTGTTCCCATGCTGCCCAACATCCTAAAAAATCGTTTGTAAGACAAAGAGAAGTAAGAAAACGGAGAGGGCTACTTGGGAGTATCTGAATTTCTGGCATTCCTATTCTTCTCTGGCTGGCTGTTTGGAAATCTTAGTCTTTTTAGCAGGAAGGCTAAAGCATGTCTTTGGGTTATTTAGTGTTGTTTTGTCAGCTTATTCTGTCTTGTTGAATTCCAGAGTGTCATAAAGAATGATCCGGGTCCAGGAAAGTTTCATCTCATTAATGCTTTATCCACTTTTTTGTGTGTGTCTGAAGATGAAGCAGATGATGGTGATGGTGATGATAGGACATTATCTGATGGGAAACAAATGTTGAGTGCAGTAGGAAGTAGCAAAAAAGGAGCTGAGCCTTTTGTGAGGTGAATAGTTCACAAGTGGCTATGTATTATTTTGGAAAGGGTCACAAATTAAGGTGTAAATTCATGTACACCTTAAGTTGTGACCTCATAAAAATGATCAATGGTTAATGGTGCAGATAACAGGATTCATAAGGGAAATTTATTGGCCACTTTTGTGAAATAAATATATTTATACCATACCAGTGGGAAATAAAAACACATCAATAAATCATATAATATCTACAACTATACTAATAGCATGAGTAGCTGTTATAACCAACATTTTTAGACCTGCAGACACCCCCTCTGGCATGGTACAAATATAATACATGTTAGAAGCAAAATGTACTTCAGTAAGAGACAGCCATGTATATCCCACTTGTGAGTTACCTAGGCAGGCACCCCTCATGAATTATGGTCCTCCTTCAAAACATGAGCCATGGAACAGAAAAATAGATACTCCACAGCCATTTAATGCAGGCCAAATACAAAAGCACAGTGGCAGAACAAGGCAGAGTATCTCTGGCTGGAAGGGATTCATAAGAAGTCCAACTACCATCAAGTCCAGCAGATGTGCTGATCCTAAGCAGGGGTGGGTCTTGGCAGCAGCATCCATTTTGCTGCTGAGTTGGCATCACTTTTTGTTTTCCAGCTGTCTACCAGCTAAGACAAAATCCAAGGCAGGATCTTGCACACTGCGCTACAAAAACATATCCTGGTGGTGTTGGACTCTCTGCACTCTCCTGGGATACCAATGGGAGGAAGTTCATTTTCTGTGGAAGTCCTCAGATAATTTTCCCATGGTTCAAGCTGCGAAATTTGCCTTTAGCTTTGGCAGGGTCTCCCAACAGTGATGTTCCCATTGCAGGAGCAAATCTCAGCTTGCCCTGCTGACTGGACCCACAAGGCCAGAGCGCTTGATTTGCATTAAAGGTCAACAAGGGCAGGTTGCCCTTAGCTGAACCATAAAACCCACTCTCTGGTTTCAGGTTGCAAGTTCAATTTCCTTGTGGCTGATCTACAGAGCCTTCATGAGGTTTCACAGAATCACAGAATTAACCAGGTTGGAAAAGACCTCTAGGATCATCGAGTCCAACCTATCACCCAACCTTTCTAATTAACTAAACCATGGCACTAAGTGCCTCATCCAGCCTTGACTTACAGCTTCTGAATCTCAACTTAACCTTGTTTCATCACACCTTGCAGGTTTGCACCAAGCTCTGAGCTGGTTGGTGGCCTGGTGATGGGTACAGATATCGTTCTGCTGCTGGGCAAGGGTGGACATTTGGATATGGCAATCTCCAGTCTTGCCAACAAAGCTCAGCCAAGAGGTATGTGTGACACAATGTGGCTCCCACAGTGCACTTTCTAAACTAAACTCCATGGAAGTCCATGAAAACAGTGGATTTGCTTTAGCAGGGTCTATAATAGACCTAACTGGAGAGCTCAGATCTTGGGTGTTGCACTGTTGTGTCTCATTTAGGAGGCTGAGAGGAGACCTCATCGCTGTCTACAGCTTCTTGAAAGGACATTATGGAGAGGCTGCTGCTGGTCTCTTCTCACAGGTGAATAGTGATAGAACAAGAGGGAATGGTCTCAAAGCTGCAACTGAGTGAGTTTAAACTGGACAGTAGGGAACATTCCTGTGTGATCTGGTATCTGTGATCCTGCTCTGGCAGGGGGGTTGGACTGGATGATCTTTCAAGATCCCTTCCAGCCAATCACATTTTGTGATTCTGTGGGTCAGGCCTTGGAATGAGCTGCCCAGGGAGGTGGTTGAGTCACCAACCCTGGATGTGTTTAAAAGTTATTTGGATGTAATACTTGAGGATATGGTTTTAGGGTGAACTTTGTAGAGCAGGGGCTTGATGATCTTGGGGGATCTTTTCCAACTTGAATGTTTTTGTGATTCTCCCCAGCACCAACTCCAGTTGGAATCAGATGGAATCAAAACCCTTCTTGTAGCTATCTGCAGTTTTCAGTGAATACCAGCTCCTGCCTTGGTGGTGATAAATTCATGCTGTAATGTGACATGCAGCAATACACTGCACTGGCAAAAAAAAAAAAAAAAAAAAAAAAAAAAAAAAAAGCAAATACAGCCTAAATTGTTGAGTTTGTGTGACTTTGGGAGGCCATTATTCAAACACCAGCATGTTTGACTTCATGAAGGCAAGAAAAAGACTCTTTTCCACCAGCAGAAAATAATAAATTGTCGTGGGCTTTACGTATTTTCAGCTAAGCTGCCTCCTTTAAAAAAAAAAAAAAAAGTAGTTATGAATTTGCTTTCCAAATGTATTTTTCATCCTGTATTTCATCATCTTTAGCCCAACAAAATTTTCTTTAGAAACAACACATTATTGTGTCAGAAAGGGGAGGAGGGGAAGAATACACCGGGGAGCCTTTTGAAAATGTTTAAGTATTAATTTATTTCATGATGAATTTTCCACTGTCGTTTTCTTAATAGCATGCACATGAAATAATCATGTCTTAAAATGCTCTGTAATTGAAGGACATTTTCATTTCCTGATTACTGAGGGAATTCTGCTTTGAACCTTTGTGACTTAAGGATGTAAGTATTGGGTTTTCTTTTTCTTTTTTTTTTTTCCCCTCATCTTTTAATTTATGTGTTTCTTCCTGCTCTTAGTCTGTTGGAACAATTTCTTTCAGTGGTAATTTTCATACCCAAGGATCTTTGGGACAATTTCTTTCAGTGATAATTTTCATACCCAAGGATATTTGGGACAATTTCTTTCAGTGATAATTTTCATACCCAAGGATCTTTGGAACAATTTCTTTCAGTGATAATTTTCATACCCAAGGATCTTTGGGACAATTTCTTTCAGTGATAATTTTCATACCCAAGGATCTTTGGAACAATTTCTTTCAGTGATAATTTTCATACCCAAGGATCTTCCCTTTCAGGTGAGAACAAATCCTGGTACGTCTCTCACTGCTTCAGAATAAGGACACTGTAGGAGCTGAATAAGGACACTGTAGGAGCTGCAGCTCTTCCTAATTGCATTTTGGTTTACAGAGGATTCTGAGGTGACTTATAGGTAGGTTGGTAACAAGGACAGCTTAAGCCACTGGGTTTTGGCTGAAGCAGGCACAAGTTCTGCCTTGCCCCGATGGGATCTCTGTGGTTACCTACCTGCTGTGTCTCATGGGAACCCTCATGGAATTGTGGTCATTGTGGTCTGGCTCAGGGAGAAGAGTGAAGTCAGAGCTCTTTTTCAGATTATTTTGGTCTCTGTTGCCCAAGATTGTGAGTCAGTGGCTGAGATGATCAGCTGGGTTCACTGATGGGGATATACACTCTCAGCTCTCAGCTACCCACACCCATTGAGCTGAAGGCAGGAGCCACAATGAGGCTCAGCTGAAATGCTGAACACAACCCTCTGTGCCCAATCTCTGAGGCTAAGGGCCAAATCCAAATCCCCTTTGCACCCACGGATCACCCACACTTTGAGGGGGTAATGGGGAAAGGGATAATTATCATGACTCCAGAGATACTGAAAGGAGGCATAGGAGTAGGACTGAATTGTCCCCACTCACCCAGCAGCCAGCCAGCAGCAGAACTAGGGGTAGAAGAGCTGGTGGGAAGTTTTGCAAGCCCACAGCCTAGGGGTTTTCCCCTGCCAGATCTCTGCCCATCTCCGGGCTTGGCTTCTGCCCCCATTGAGCTCCCCACACCCCAAATTCACCTCTCCCCCCCCACTCCCCTTGCACCAGCAGGAGAGGAGAAAAGGCGAGGGGCTGGAGGAGGCAGGGGAAGCACCGCTTGCCGGGAAGAAAAGGAAGATTTATTAGTGTTTATCCAGAAATACCAGCTAGCCTGCTGCTGATCCAACTGAGCCCAGCAGGCTGCAGATTGGGGATTTGCACGGAGCCCGTTCTGCACCAGGCCATCCATCACGCCCAGGCGGAACGGGGCGGCAGGGAGCGTGGGGGTGGGCGCCCCAGGGGGCCAGGGGTGAGTGGAGGCGGAGGTGCCACCAGCCCCGGTCCCCCCCTCGGCTCACGCCCCACGAGCATCCTCGACTCCTTTTCTCTCGCTCCCCATCTCCGGCTGGCTCCGGACCGCGCCACACAATCATTTTTCTCTCTCGGACTCGCTGAAGCAAGCGAGACATGTCAGCGCCTGATGAAACCCCATTTTCACTGATTAGCTCCCTTAAAAATATTTCATTTATCAGTGCCAAGATTTAAGTACTTCCTACTTGCAGGCAGCCGAGTGTGTCTTGTTGACTATGCAGCACGTCCATTTACATCGGCACTGACAACGTTACAGCAAGTGCTAATGTCCCCTGGCCCCCCAACCCCCCCCCTCCACCTCCCCGCCGCAGCATCTCCAGGCCGGTAAAGCTTAGACCTATTTTATTGTCCTCCTCATCTGCAGGAAGAAAAGAAAAAGAAGAGGGG
>WBNM01008521.1:4835-15773 GCA_013399055.1 Ramphastos sulfuratus | reverse complement strand
TCTCTTTCTCTTTCTCTTTCTCTTTCTCTTTCTCTTCCTCTTCCCCTTTCTCTTCCTCTTCCCCTTTCTCCCTTCTACAACATACCGCCGAAAAGACCTTTAAAAAGTGGGCGGCAGAGGAGGGCAGCAAGAGATAGCTGTGAGGTGCATTTCAATCTGCATGGTTCAGGAAGGAAGGCATTTTCAATCTCCTCTCTATCATTTTCGATATCATTAATCCTGAGCACTCCATTTTCCATGCTCGCCCGCCCAGGCCCGCAGAGTGAGCGCCACACAAAGTGACACATATTCATCACTTGGCATTCGGCGCCGCCAAGGCTGTAATATAATATTAGTGTTGTGTTATCGCTTGTGTCTCTCTCACCAGCCTCGCCTGCGCCCATGGTAGATGACAGGAATCGATCACCTGTGACATTTTTGATTTGGTGTCACTTTCCCCATTGCTGCCATCTGTTTTGGCAGTTAAGAGGTAATTGTGTGACATTAGCATGGAAAGACTCACTCTCCCGACCCCTTTTTTCCCAAGCAGAAGAGGGGGATGAATCTCTTTTGTCTTGTTGCATGGATTCAGAGAGGCGAGTGGGAGATGTGGTATTTGCTACAATCTCATCTTCACATCTTCCTCTAAAGCCAGCAGGAGATGTGATCATAGAATCATAGAATGGTAAGGTTGGAAGGGACCTCAAGGATCATCTAGTTCCAACCCCCTGCCATAGGCAGGGACACCTCCCACTAGAACAGGTCACTCAAGGCCTCATCCAACCTGACCTTGAACCCCTCCAGGGAGGGAGCAGCCACAACCTCCCTGGGCAACCTGGTCCAGTACCTCACCACCCACACTGTAAAGAACTTCCTCCTAACATCCAGTCTAAATCTGCCCTCTGCCAGTTTAAACCCATAAATATCTGAGCCAGGGACATCTCTCCTGTGGGATGCTGCTGAGCATCTCTCCTGGACTGAGGAACAGAGTGGGAGAAGTAAAACCCAACATTAGTAAAACCCAACATTAGTAAAACCGAACAAGCTGTGGCTCCCTGGTTGGCCACAGGTTTCCCCAGGTGACTTTGGGTATGTCACTGAGTCCTCACTGGGACTGAGACATTGACTCCCCAGGGGTCAGTGAAGTGGTGCTAAGAGAATCCTCACTCAGGTCAGGACCAGGGGCTTTGGGTACCTCTTTACACCACTGGATTCACAGCACAAGAAGGACAGGGAACTGTTGGAGAAAGTCCAGAGAAGGCCACCNAGGTGTTCAAGGCCAGGTTGGATGAGCCTTTGAGTGATCTCTTCTAGTGGGAGGTGTCCCTGCCTATGGCAGGGGGTTGGAACTGGATGATTTTTGAGGTCCCTTCCAAACTAAACCATGCTACGATTCTATTCTACGATTCTATGACTTTATTCCTGCAGCTGCAGACCTGTCCTGTACAAGTGGCTAATACCATTAGCAATTGGGTGAGGTAAACTCAATTAATTTGCACTGCAGCCCTGGAATAATTTCAGCAGCTGGCCATACCCCAGAGGAAACCTAATCCTCTTCTCACTGCTTTTTTCCTGAGCAATGCTTATCTTGGGTCTGATCTGCTCCCATAATATTTCAGTGCACAGTGTGGACAAAAACAGAGATGTAGAAAACAAGGACTTGCTCCAGAGTGATGTACACCACCACCTATCACAGAGGTCATAAAAGCCCCAGTAATCAGATGTCCCAGATGGACTGGAACAATCCTGTAATGTGGAGGAGCTGGCAGCATCCACACAGAAATGTGTGAAGATGCTGTCAGTCTTGGATTTTTGGAAAGATAAAGGATTTTTTGTCCTTCTACCTCAAAATGTGGCCTTAGCCTAACATGCAATCAATTATGAATATGTCATTTAAAATAAATACAAGCAAGAATTTGAAAAATTTAAATCCAGAAAGTGTTGCACCACAGGGATGTTATCTGGCAGCTCAGGGCTCACACAAGCCAGGAAATGTCCCAATACAGGGGGAGAAAATCTTCAGATCTACAAGTCTCCAACACCAACACATCTCAGTCATTTCAGCATCAGCCACTTTGTCATATATATTTGTGCAGGCTTGGGAGTTACTTGCCCTTTGCCCCCCACTTTGGATAGNTGCCTCACTACCCTCACTGCAAACAACTTCCTCCTGACATCCAGGCTAAGAAGGAAATGATTACAGGTCCAGGCAGAGACAGTGAAGCAGATGGCAGCAGCCAGAGACTGACTGTATTTGGTACCTGTTCTAATGGGAGGTGTTCCTGCCTATGGTGAGGGATTTGGAACTGGATGATCTTTGAGATCCCTTCCAACCTAGACCATTCTATAATTCTACTATGTGATGAAATCCTCAATGGGGTGACAATGAAAGGCTTTGCTTTGACATCTGGAGTATCTGCTTGGCTCCTTTTCATTGCACTGCAGGGAAGAACCATAACTTGGTGTGGAATCAACTGAGCTGGACCCACAGCAGCACCCTTACAGTCAGGGTTTTCAGAAGTTGATGTTTTGCACCAAATCCTTACATCTCATGCCAGCCAAAACCACAGGCACAGGAGCCACAACAGCAGCCAGCACACAGCAGGGATCTCTGCATGCTAGTCACAGAATCATAGAATGGTAAGGTTGGAAGGGACCTCAAGGATCACCTAGTTCCAACTCCCTGCCATAGGCAGGGACACCTCCCACTAGTACAGGTCACTCAAGGCCTCGTCCAACCTGGCCTTGAACACCTCCAGGGAGGGAGCAGCCACAACCTCCCTGGGCAACCTGTGCCAGTGTCTCATCCCCCTCACTGGAAAGAACTTCCTCCTAACATCCAGTCTAAATCTCCCCTCTGCCAGTGCAAACCCATTGCCCCTTGTCCTGTCATTGCAAGACCTTGTCAACAGTCCCTCCCCAGCCCTCCTGTAGACCCCTTCAGATCCTGGGAGGCTACTATAATGCATCTCATCACAGCAGATAAGGGGGATGTTAATACCAATACACTCTCTTCACACCAGGGACCTCTTGTTAATTTAGGAAACGTTCTCTCTGTAGGGGAAAAGTTTTGTAATTGTCCATCAGGAGCTTTCTTATAACTTCTGCTAAAGCAGCTTGTACCAGCTACTGCTGGAGACAAAATCCTGCTCGGAACCATCTGATCTGCTCCCAGATGATGACTTTACGCTGGCCTGCTTCCTCTGCTCTGGGTCCCTGACTGCTCCCAGGGGCAAGTCTGAACCAGATCGTGGCAATTTCACACACGGCTGCTCTTCAACTGCTGGGGCAGAATTGGAAGGAGAAGTCTGGGGGACTGCTGGGGAAACCTCCTGAGCTGCTCCTCCCCGCCAGGCTCTCACGATAACCCCCACTCTCTGCAGGTGCCTCCTGCCAGCCAGGCTTGTTAACCCAGTCAGGAGACAAATTGTTCCATGTGTCAATTTTCCATTTAAAATGCAAACTAGATTTGACAGAGTAAACTGAATAAAGATTTGGATCGGATAATCCAGTAAAAGCTAATTACTAAAACAAAATGAGACACTGAGACGCAATCTCCCTCCTCCCTTCTCTAACGAGGTTCATTTGATGAGTTCTCTGCCTCGAGTATTAGCACTTTCTATCAAGAAACACAAGCTATTAACTCCTTTTAACAATTTATGATGTTCAATAAACTGATTAGGAGCCCATGGTACATAATTTAAAACCATTTGGATGTCCTATGGCCATTAAAGAGAAAGCAATGAGTCTGAACAACCCTGCTAATTATAGGTCTTGATGACTCCTGATTAGAAATCCTAATTAGGTGTCCTAAGTAAATCTTTTCTTGGTTTTAAATTTATTGTCTTCTCCTCCTCACTTTGTTTGTGAGATGATTTTAGGGAAGTTAAAAAGAGGCCTTCCCTAAACTAAAAATGCATTAGTCAAATGGAGCAAGGTTCACAGCATCACTGAAAAAAAATACCTTAACACAAGGTACTAAATACTCTGAGTTTGATTTAATTCTGAAGTCTGGAACTAGTTACAGAGTTTGATGGGTTGAGATTTCTTTCACCTGTCCTTTAGTTTCCAATTTATTGCATATTATTAAAAAACCTCCCCCCAAAAAGTGAAATGTCAAGAATTGGTTTTCCCTCCTCTGTTTTTCATTAAATTTGAAGCTTCCCTAAAATGTTAAAATAAAAAATAAATGAAGAATACTAAAAAAAAAAAAAAAAAAAAAAAAAAAAAAAAAAAAAAAAAAAAAAAAAAAAAAAAAAATCCTAATTGGTACCAACAATAAATATGTTCTAATTTTTTTTCCCCTGAAATTTGGATTTTTTAATTTAATTTTTTTTTTTTTAAACAGGCTGTTTTCATTGCTGGTTAAAAATCTATCTNGGCCTTCAGTGACCTGTTCTAGTGGGAGGTGTCCCTGCCTATGGCAGGGGGTTGGAACTGGATGATCTTTGAGGTGACTTCCAACCTAAACCATTCTATGGTTCTATGATTCTAAGACCAGGCACACCATGAGCCACCTCATCTCCTTTCCAAGTTACAATCATCCTCCTCATTGATCCATACCTAATGGCAAGAGGCAGTGGCATCTACCTGGTGCCAACCCATAGAATGGTCCCCTGAAATGCAGCCCAGGAGAAAGCTAGTTGGAGTCAAAGGCCTGTTGTTTTGGTTGATCTGCTATACCAGCCAACTGGATCTTCATCTCTGACTTGTAAATGTCATCACAACATGATTGGGAAGGTGTCCCTGTCTATGGCAGGGGGTTTGAACTAGATGATCTTTGGGCTCCCTTCCTACCTAAACCATTCTATGATTCTACAAATCTTCTTTTATGTTCCATCCTGTGCAAAGCCATCATGTGAGTTTTAATCAGAAGCTTTGCCCTTCAGTTGTGCCTGCCACAAATTTCACTTCCAGCAACACTTAGCATGCAAAAGGCTCGGTGTTATCACACCATGATCTCTCTTTTGGCTGATCCACAAGGGAATATTTGACCTTTGCCTCTTTTTAATACCCAACAGAAAGAGGTTGCCTTTCTTCCAGTGAGCTGAGCTGTTCATTTGTTATCTCAATCTGGGATTTAGCAGGATTGAAAGCTGATTAGGTTAGAAAGCATATGGGCCATGAAAGACATTTTATGTAATGGGTTTACACATCCCATTTGGTAAACAAGTAACCACATTATTCACTTTGAAAAGTCAGTGTTACTCCTGCTTATTGTTTTTGTAGTCAAATGTTGTGACTGTGGGATAGTTTTCCCCCAAGGTGTTCATGCTGTGGCTCTCCAATGGTCTCTCCACACAAATTAACATCAATGACATTTCTTTTTCTCTGGTGGAGAGAAACAAGAGAGCTTCAGTGGGGACAATGGCCAGTGGTGAATGACTGAAATGAAATGTTGCTCTTTTTTCTCAGTTTGTCAAGCAGTTTGGCCAAACTGATGCCATTTCCTACTGCTCAGGTCCCTCCAAATCCATGCTTGCTTAGAGAAAGAAAAAAAAAAAGAAGACAAACAAGCTAAATATTGCTTAGAGAAGATCCTAGATTTGATGATTGCAATAGAAATACCTCAATATTGATGGGAGATTGACAAATTCAGTCCTCTGAATCATATACATGATGAAGTCCCTTACCACCACTAAGGCTGGGGGGGGCATATTACTAAACCAGTCCTCTTCCTTAGTGCCTAGTCTTGTCCTTTAACAGGTGTGGGTATGATTTTTGTTCTCTGTAAAAGACTGGGGTCAAGGTGACGAGCACAGAATCACTGAGACGTGTGTGGAACAATTGCTCTTTCAGACACATGATTTATGAAGTATCTGACTAATGTGGCCATGGGAGCCTGAGTGGAAGGCAAGGAAGCTGGTTAAGAAGCACTTAGCTCCCCTCTCCAAGCCCATATTTGCATCCCATGCCCACAGTAGCATCACAGGATCACAGGATGTTAGTGTGCACCTCACCTGAAGGTAGCTCATCAAAATTTAGGCATTTCGCTTAAGCCAGGAGTCAAAGCTCCTTCTCAATTAAGCGTGGAGAGCAGCACATGCAGACAACATCCCTCCTCTATCTGACATCATCACCAGATACCCTTTTCCTTGGTCATAGGAAGTGCTTAGACACCTCATTTCTGAATAGTTAGATGAGATTAATCTCCAAGTATCCGATTAGCCTACATCCAACAGCTGGTCCAAACACATCTGACTCGCGTCAAGGTGAGGCTCAACAGGGCTCTGAGCAACCTGATCTAGTTGAGAATGCCTTTGCCTACTTGTCCCAGGTTGGGAACTACAGAGTTAAAAATCCTCTAGGGACTAGAAAATTGTTCTTCCATCCCATAACTCTGCTATCTCTTTATAAAAACTCACATCAAGGCCAGGTCGTTCTCCTTTCCTCCCCCTCCAGCCCTGTGTCGGGCAGGATTCAAACATGTAAGGAGTAGGTCTGGTTTTGGGGTCTCCAGAGGCTTTTCTTTAGGCCTATGGATGGCAGAGGCATTGGGGAGGGGGGGTAGATTGGAGCACTGGGGATTGTAGATTTAGTTTTGGGTTAGGGGAAAATTCAAGGGGGTGGCCATGGATGTTGTGTCTGCTTCCTAATTTCTTTCTGTATCTTTCTTTTCAAATATAATTCTGTTTTCTCTCCAATTCATTGGAGAGCTTCATTCTGTTAGCTCTTTAAAAACCACAACATGACTGCAGAGGGGTTTGGACTAGATGACCTTTGGAGGTCCCTTCCAACCCAGACCATTCTATGGTTCTATGATTTGATGATTCTATGACATTTACAGGCAGCTCAGCTCAGTGTGGTATATCTGAAGAGCCTGATGGACCAGAAGAAGGACAAAGGTGACCTCACACCAGAACCTTTTTTGCCTCTCACCCAACCTTCTAACACACCTCCAAGGCAAGCCACAGTCTCATTCCACCCATTCAGGCCTGGCAAATGATAGGGCTGTCCCAGCCTTCCTACTGGCTGTTGGGATGATGCCAGCATGAAGGAACCAACTATTTCTGCCAGGTTCCAAACACATCAGCTAACACCATTTACCTCTGAATCAGAGGAAAACTGCCCTTGCTATACCTACTACAAAACAGGAGGAATGGCCTTGAATTAGCAATCAGAGTTGACCTCTGTCTGCTTGCAAAATGGCCATTGGCTTTAATTAGACTCTTGGGGCACCACCTTGACATCCTGGCCCCAAAACCTGCCACAAGTACAACACAAAGCAAGAGCTAAGCAGCTCCCATTCCCTGCACGCAGCTCGACAGCTCTGCCTGTTATATTCTTCATCTCCAACAAGTTCTGATTTTCTTTCCTTTTTTTTTTTTTTTTCTTTTGACATACCTAAGATGAATATTCAAGGTTTTAGCCCAATTTACATATCTGTAATCCAGCAGTGAGAATAAAAGGTTGTCAGGCAAAATAAATGTGTGTCTCAAGGTCAGACCTGGTTGAAACCGATAATGGTGCTTAACAGCCTATGCTATGCCTCCACAATGATCAGCATTGCTCTAATTGACAAATTAGCTGTCCATATGGGCTCAGAGGCAATCATACATCCATAAATCCCAATAAATACAAACATAATCTGATCTAAGTTGGATCAGCCAAATAAGTTAAAGCTAGATTTAACACCTTAAAGGATTGCATTTAAGGAAAATCGCTGTTAGACAAGATTCAGGAGTGTTGGAACCATATGGGCAGAACAGAGGCCACCAGAGCTCATCCACAGCCTGGCTCTGCAGCCCTGGGCCAGTGTCTATGCTGGGGGAGGGGGGCTGATGTGATTGATGTGGATCCCACTCCCAGCAGTTGGCATGGAAAGTGTCTGTTGGCCAGAAAAAGAGCTCATTATGGATTGGCTGCTGCTGCAGTAATGGGCAGGCAGTTGCCAGGGCTGTGTGGAGCCTCATCTTCTGGGCCCTCATTTTCTGGGTCACTCAATTCAAGAGAGATGTTGAGGTACTGGAACATGTTCAGAGAAGGGCAACGAAGCTGGGGAGGGGCCTGGAGCACAGCCCTGTGAGGAGAGGCTGAGGGAGCTGGGGGTGTGCAGCCTGCAAAACAGGAGGCTCAGGGCAGACCTCATTGCTCTCTACAACTACCTGAAAGGAGGTTGTAGCCAGGTGGGGTTGGTCTCTTCTCCCAGGCAACCAGCAACAGAAGGAGGGCACACAGTCTCAAGTTGTGCCAGGGGAGGTCTAGGCTGGATAGTAGGAGGAAGTTCTTGCCAGAGAGGGTGACTGGCATTGGAATGGGCTGCCCAGGGAGGTGCTGGAGTCAGCATCCCTCAAGGTGTTTGGGAAAAGACTGGATGGGGCACTTAGTGCCATGGTCAAGTTGATTGGCTAGGGCTGAGTGATAGGTTGGACTGGATGATCTTGGAGGTCTCTTCCAACCTGGTTGATCCTATGATTCTGTGATCTCCCTGCAGGCAGCACTGTTGGTAGGGCATTGGGCAAGGGGAGCAGCAAAGCTAGAAGAACCTCAAGATTATCCACTTCCATGTCATTGTCCCCTCCTGCCTTCATGCAGGTGAGCCTGTGCTGCCCACTTCAGTGGTCTCTGAGAAATGCCTGTGGAAACTCAGTAGTCATGCCTTCCTGTGATTTCCTGCAAAAGAGTTTGATACAATCATTGTGTGTAGACTCATCTGTCTTTTTAGCTCCTTCCCCACTTCTCCTCTGCCAAATTTCTGGTGAGTCCATTGGCAGTGTCAACCACATTGAACAGAGGTCTCCAAAAAGTGCTTTTCCTAGACATCTGTGAAGTTTCTGTAGAACAAGTAGCCTGGTAGAGCATAAAGACCTTGACAATTCTTGCGGGAGAGAGAGTTTGGGACCTTACTAAGAAGAAGCAAGGCTGCTGGTTACCCTTTGGTTGGACCCAAATGTGTTGTCCCCCTGGAAGTTGAGGATATTGCTGAAGACCACGAAACTCTTCATGGTAACATCTCTCTGCATATTGACCCTGTCTGTCTTTTGAGAGCCAGTTTGGATTTACTGATGTCATCAAGGCCTCAGATCTTTGTCACTATGGCTCTCCCATTCAGGATGGCCTCCTAGTGCTGTCTAGGTCTTGTTCATAGCCCAAAATCTTAAAGGTTCTGATCTCAGATTCAAGATGGAAGGATGGACTTTGAATTATCCCAGCAACTGGGAGGGGTGTAGTAAGCTGAGATTGAATGGGCCTTATCTTAGGCACCTTTCAGTGGGGAGAAGGATGGGTATTAAAGACCACAGTTATCATGAGTTCCCCTACTGTGGTAGTGGGTTGGACTTGATGATCTTTGAGGTCTCTTCCAACCTTGCTATACTGTGATACTGTGATACTGTGATACTTGGGTAGGAAATGTAGACATCCAGGGTACAATGCACAGGATGAAATCTTGTTTCTTCCCCAGGCCAGATTCAATTCAGCTAAAGGAGAGCAGCCCCTACCACCTGCTTCCCTGTGGGCCTTTCCTACCAGACTGTCTCCTCACTCATGGGACAAGAAAAACTTTGATATTGACTGCTTTGCAGATTTTGGAGCCATGGTAGAAATCAGAACTCCAAGAGGTGGGAGCATAAAGACATTGATCAAAATAAAAAAACAGAGAACAGCAGGAGAAAGAAGTTTCATGTTTTTAAGTCCCTCCTGCTTAAATAGCCTTAGGGGTTGAACTTCTTGGTGACACCCTCCTGACTTCAATTGACTTTGGATCAAGTTCTGAATTAAGTAGTAAATCATAATGCTCATCCTAGGCACTGGGTGGGAGATAGAAGACTTAGACAGTGATTTATGAGAGATTTGACCCAGGGCCACCGTGCTCACCTTGAAATACAACCTTCATCCTTCTAGACTGTCAACACCTGAAAAGAAACAGAAGTCTCCGGCTTCGCTCTCAGAACTGTTCTTCAGAGGACTTTTAGCAACAAAAAGGGCTTACCAGAAACAGCTGTAGACTGATGCAGCTACTCCTCAAGCTTCCTTTTTGTTCTAATATGGGCTGCTCAAAAAAGTAGTTACTCAGTAGCTGAGTAGCAATTTACTCCTACACTCTGCTACCCCATGCACACAAAGACGGCTGCGTGTTGCCTACACACCAAATGCATCAAGGCTTACACTGTTTCAGGTGGGAATTGAAATGATTGTGGTGGGGTTTTTTAATAACTTCTTATTTGTTTGGATTGTGAGCTTACTTTTTAAGTTTTTCAAAGAGATGGAAGCTTGCCATGAGGACAGGCTGAGAGGGTTGGGGCTCTGTAGCCTGGAGAAGAGAAAGCTTCCAGGAGACCTTATAGCAGCCTTTCA
Organism: Ramphastos sulfuratus; assembly: GCA_013399055.1. Taxonomy (NCBI): domain Eukaryota; kingdom Metazoa; phylum Chordata; class Aves; order Piciformes; family Ramphastidae; genus Ramphastos; species Ramphastos sulfuratus. The sequence goes on along the minus strand of WBNM01008521.1, from coordinate 5,498 downwards.
GTATCTGAAGGGGGCTCCAGGAAGGCTGGGGAGGGACTATTGACAAGGGCTTGCAATGACAGGATGAGGGGCAATGGGTTTAAACTGGCAGAGGGGAGATTTAGACTGAATGTTAGGAAGAAGTTCTTTGGAGTGAGGGTGGTGAGGCACTGGCACAGGTTGCCCAGGGAGGTTGTGGCTGCTCCCTCCCTGGAGGGGTTCAAGCCCAGGTTGGACGAGGCCTGTGCTAGTGGGAGGTGTCCCTGCCTATGGCAGGGGTTGGAACTAAATGATCTTTGAGGTCCCTTCCAACCTTACCATTCTATGATTCTATGATTCTATGAAATTATTTAAGATCCAGGGAGATTCTTAGTGTCCCTTGCACTTGTACACTCTTGAAAAGACATCTGAAAAGACACCTGAAATTGCACTTGTCTCTACAGACTGGCACGAAGCTCAGAGATGGCAAATAAGGGATGTTTGTTCACTGTCTTTTCCAGTACAAGAAGTAGCCATAATCTGATGATGCTAACAAATGGTGATCCAAAATGTGCACAAACAGAGCTTGTAAATATATTATGATCATCCTCAACAAGTGATGTTTTGGATGTTAAGAGTTTGTTACTTCAAAGTGAAACTGAACAAGTTCAAGAAAAAAAAACAAAAAAAACCCCAAAACCCAAA